>VUQR01024337.1:10856-28601 GCA_015108515.1 Hemichromis elongatus
TGTTTTTGTTTGGGGTTTTGTTTTTTTTTTTTTTTTTTTTTTTTTTTGTGTGGGGGGGGGGGGGGGGGGGGGGGGGACATATGAGTCTCCTGTAGAAGGACGATGTCTGCTAGTAAGTCACTTAATCAGTTAGTAATTTGAAGCGTCTCTCCTTGGAACCGTTAAAGGTGTGTGTGTGTGTGTGTGGTAAATTGCTGATGGCAGAGCATACATACATTCAAATCACAATGGTGAGTGCAGAAGAAATGAAAAGATGTGAAAGGTTATAATGAGAATAAGGCACCAAAGAACCACTTTGGGTGGTTTTTAATCCACTGTATTCATCTCATATCTGGAGCTTTTCTAACAGTTACAGCATGATGCACTGGTAGATGAAGCTTGGTAGAACTGTACAAGTGCTGCATTTGCCTTATATACTGTATGTTTAAAAGTATTCAGAAGCTTCAATAAATCCATTCTGTCCAGTTTTCCTGGCACAATGTAAAAAAAAATAATCTAAAGAAATGAAGGGTTTAAAGACTCTTGCTTTATAGACTTGCTGGTATTCTTTCTGCATACTATTGGAAACATTAAATAAGAACCAAGACACACATATGACCTGTACACCTGCAACTAAAAATGTCCAAAACACATTAGGAAGAACCGCCCGACGGAGGTGAGCCTGTGACGCCTGGCACCAGGACTCGCCAGATTCCAGGCTGATGATTATTCCTGCTGGATAAACAATCCTTTGTCATGGTCAAGTTCCCCTGTGTGCTTCAAAATCTTGTTAAGGTGTTGCCCCCTCTTCTTCTCCCTGTTTCTCCCACTTTAGGCACGGGGACTTTTGGACGAGTCTTCCTGGTCAAGGACAAAAAGAGCAGGGCCTTCTTTGCCCTGAAGCAAATGAAGATCCCTGACGTAATCCGACTGAAGCAGGAGCAGCATGTCCACAACGAGAAGGAGGTGCTGAGCGAGGTCAACCACTCCTTTCTCATCAGACTGTGAGTGCTCTTCGCAGTCTCATCTGGAAACACACGGGGGCTCATAGTCCGGTTGCTAAACCATTTGAAAATGCCATCAGTCTCTCTATTTATGAGCTATGTACCACAGGCCTTCAAGCTGGCAGTATTTAAACCGTTACTTCAAAAGCCATCTCTTGACCCAGCGAACTTGGCCAATTATAGGCTGATCTCTAACCTTCCTTTCATCTCAAAAAGTCTTGAAAGAGTAGTTGTCAAACAGCTAACAGCTCATCTAGAGGGGAATGGCTTATTTGAAGAGTTTCAGTCAGGTTTCAGAGCTCATCACAGCACAGAAACAGCTTTAGTGAAGGTTACTAATGATCTTCTTATGGCCTCTGACAGTGGACTCATCTCTGTGCTTGTCCTGCTAAACCTCAGTGCAGCGTTCAATACTGTTGCCCATAACATCCTATTGGAGTAATTAGAGCATGCTGTAGGTATTACAGGTACTGCGCTGCAGTGGTTTGTATCATTTCTATCTAACAGACTCCAATTTGTTCATGTAAATGAAGAGTCCTCTTCACACACTAAGGTTAATTATGGAGTTCCACAGGGTTCCATGCTAGGACCAATTCTGTTTACATTATACATGCTTCCCTTAGGTAGTGTCCAGAAAAGGCATAACATTACATGATGATGAGGCACTAGAAAGAGAGACCCTATTTCCCTCATATTCTCTTTGCTGGCTCCCTGTGAAATCCACAATTTAATTTAAAATCCTTCAAAAACAGGGGTAGGGTTTGGGTTCATTTTGAGACGATTGTTGTTGTGATTTCAACTTATCTAAATAAATTAAATTGAGTTAAATATTTAACCTTTTTTTTATTTGACCTGTTCTTATTGTATATGTGAACAAGCCACTGTTCTAAAAGCTCATTAAGAAAAATTACCTGTGAGTGTAAATGTTGTATTTGACGAGCTGGTCATGTTACAGTGTAAAAATAAACTTCTCAGTCCTTTCTAGTGGGCAGGCTATTACATGGCACATTATCACTAAATCACGCTGTTGGAATGTGCGTGTTCTGTACAACACTGTATTCATTATTAGGTCACATCTGCTTGCCTGCTTCTCATTTTGGATGTAATAATTATATAAAAGCATCATAAGAAAACACGTTTATTCTTTAGCACATAACATGGGAGTATTGTGTTTTCTGTGTAACATAAATGATAAAAATAGCAAATTATGGTTACTGTAAAAGCAAGACTAGAGCTGACATGTGTGCGTATCAGTAAGGCCAGCACTTTTGGTAAACTGGAGTATCCTCCGTCTTCATCAGTTGCGTTGCTTCCTTGTCCTTATTCATCTGAAGTGCCCTTCCAGCTGAAACAGTTCCTGCACGCTTGTCCAAACACCACTGGGAGATAAAAAGAGCCTGAGAATGATGCAGCTTCTCATCTGATGTGATTCTCTCCACATATTTAAACAGCACTTTAACACTTTTACCCTCCAGTGAACTTGTAGGGCTGTGGACTGAACAAGGCATTTAGCGTTCAGTGATTATAAAACTTATATGTAAGACTGGGCGAACAGCGTGTTTGACCTTGGCTTGCTGTCTGTTATGTGGCAGGTTCTGGACTCACCACGATGAACGTTTTCTCTATATGCTCATGGACTACGTGCCAGGCGGCGAGCTCTTCAGCTACTTACGGAGCCGTGGGCGCTTCAGCAACTCCACAGGCCTTTTCTATACCTCTGAGATCGTTTGTGCCATCGAGTACCTCCACTCCAAAGAAATTGTGTATCGAGACCTGAAGCCTGAGAACATTTTGTTGGACAGCGAAGGACACATCCGTCTGACCGACTTTGGCTTTGCTAAGAAGCTCACTGACAGGTAATTAAAAGTAGTGTTTGTGTACTCGCTGGATATTTGTTTTGAAGTGAGAATTAAATGCAGAAGAAAGATTTTAGGTAAAGAACGCATATTTTTGAAATAAATAATACCCATAAGACACTAGTCGATGCTGGGGTGTCATTGTAATAAAGATGTGTTTGCAATAAAGCGACTTTTTGTGGCTTTGGTTCAACAAGCCTTTTAGAGCTTTCAGTTGCACGAGTCCATCACGAACCCCTGGCGTCAGGCATGATGATGCTTCTGTTGGTCATCAAGTAATGAAAGCTGGTCGTCGATGTTGGAGACGAGTAACTGAGGTTTAACTTGAAAAGGCAGAAACGGCTTTCATGGCAGATGCTGGTAGCAGTGATTTAGTGTATAACTTTGTGTAGCCCATCTCTATGACCCCCATCTTCCTGTTACTCTTAAAGCCTTGGCGTCACACTGCAGAAAATTAGCGTCTGTGATTGGTGGAGAAAATACATGATCGCTTGTCGCAGGAATTTGGATATAATTTCAGAGACTATTCTAATCTTGAGATCTCAGTAATCTGTAAAGCCAGTTGACAGATGGCAAATGATATTGTATATTTTAGATAATCAAAGCTACGAGCAACATCCAAAAGGATTTAGGTTTGACAAAGCAGCCGATTGTAATCAGAGGTGCTCTTAAACCGTGTGACAGATGCTTACATTTAGTACATATAGCTGCAAGGCTGTTTGTCAAATGTGGTGTTAAAATCTGTGATAGATGTCAATATACTGTATTGAACATTATGTTCATCTTACTATGTTAATAGAGCTCTCATAATACTTTAATATCCAAAGAGCGTGGGCCTCTTGCCAACCTGAGAACAACACCACAGGTGTATCTATTAAAACTCTCTGATGGGTTTAAATCTCTTACCTCAAGATCAGATTTAAACTTTTCTGAGAATCTTACTAATGCGATAATTTAAAAACAAGGTGACATGGGATTTTTCTTTAAACCACAGGGGTGTCTGCTAGCAAGCTGAGGGGCAGGACTGGTGGTTGACAGCATTCTTATTACACTATGAAGTGAATGACAGAGCAGCTGTAAGTTTGAGTTTCTAAGCATTCAGGTTACACTTCATTAAGTTTAGTGTGGTGAAGTTTATCTGAATGTTTCTCCCTGTTAAGTTAGGTTTTACTCCGTACTGTTGCAATTTGCTTGTTTATGCAAGAATTGTGGGATCCATTTATGGGATCACTGCACATTAAGGCTAAACGACCTTGGACAACATATCAAATAACATCGATGTTGTTGATTGAAGCGTGGGATTAATGGGCTGAATCTGATTGGATACATTTGGCGTTTTGGTCGTTTTATATTTTTGCTGCATAAATTATTTTTCCCCTGTGGATATTTGCCTGAGAACGAGGACAAACAGACAACACTCGTGTGAGGCAGAAGCAAGATTACAAAGAGCAACACATGAAAAAAGCAGCTTCCTTTTGTGTTTTTATTTAGGAGTGTTTTAACTGAGTTTCTGCTGGATTGTGCAGACGGCACACGTCCACCGTCAGGGCTTTAGGTGAAATTTAAAAGACACGGGGAAAGCACTGGCAGGGGAGAGTTCAGAGGGGCGGTTTGATGGCTTTTCACTCACTGACGTTCACAACAGGTAAAAGCACTTTGGCTTGGACTCTCAGGCTCATGCTGCTTACTGGATGGTTGTATTGTTTTGGGTTTGCTTGGCCAATTAGCTCATGACACGATTTCTTTTTTTTCCTGTTCCTTTTCGTGTTCCTGTGAGATGGAGGACATGTTCCCAGCTTAAACAGACCCATAACCATTTCGCTGAAGGAGAAACTCATGTCCTTTATTCTGATATACGGCGATCGAGAACTCCCGGTCACCTCAGAATTTAAAAGATGCAGAGTGAAGGAAGAGATGGCTTTATATCTGCACTGCAGTCTCAGTAACTCCCTGCATTTCGCCCAGAGCTGTACTGGCCCCCGCTGACATGTAAACATAATGGTGTAAGATTACATTTTCCCCCAGATTGCCAGAGCAGATACCTTTCTGATGTGCAAGTGACCCACTTATATAAATGGAGGGCAGCAGAATTGCCTGGAATAGGAAGACAACGGCCTCATCACCACGAGCTTTGTTGTGCTTTCCACGTTCGGGTTGTGATAAAGCACCAACACAAGCCAGACCTGCCCGTGTCTCCACAGTGCCCCCTGCTGGCAGATACACTCATCTGCACATTCAAACATGATGACACGAGAATGCAAAGAGTAAAAAAAAACATCTCTTGATATCATCGTGGCCACACTTATGTCCATCCTGCACCCCGCATATGATCCTACGGACAGCAGCAGCCTCCTCATCCTCCGCCGGGGCTGACGTGATTTCCATACAAATTACTGTTGTCATGGTAACTGGTTGAAAGAGGTCATTACCTAGGTGATATTGGTGACAAATGATGAAAGGCTGGCACTGGACCAAGTGCTCTTCAAAAAAGGACAAGTGGTTTTCACAGAGGCGTGTGTGTGTGTTACACATGCAGAGAGTGTCAATCAGCTAGACAGGAGCATGCACAGCCACAAGCAGGTAATCTGCTCTAGACTTCCATCATAGGTGAGTTTAGACCCTTTTTGGAGGTGCTCAAGCACGCCTAAATTTCATCACAGCACCCCTAAAAAGAACTATAGTAATAGTAGTAATGATGATGTATTTCAATATTATCTTCTGATATTGTCCTCTAGTGTTACATTTTGGGGGATAAAAATTGGCCAGTGTTATTGATGTCATGATGTTGCAGTGCGCTCACACACAGGCGTGGCCGGTTTGTCATAACGGACTAAATAAAACTTTGGTTGCTGAGGCAGAAAGAAGATGCAAAGGTAATTTGGTGACACATTTAGACTGAAATATGTCAACTGCTATCGTAATGCAGGAGCGATGTTGTGACTTACAGTGTCAGCTTATTTTTCTTTGTTCCGTTAGTCTGCTGGTATGTCACTAGTCGCCAGTAAAGGAGCTGATGTACTTTATTATTTTAGTTAAAGATTTCTATTCCTGCTCTTCACTGTTTGTTTATAGTAGAACAAAGGAAGTCTGTGTCCAGTACCAGCTGTATTCACTCTGAATATTATTTTGTTTCACTCATACGTTGAACTTTTGGGTGACTGCACAAAGTGAGAGAGGAGGACAAAGAGGGAGAGAACAAGAAGAAGACAGCAAAGAGAGAGAGGGGGAGAAAAATAAACATGCTAGAGTGGACATGGAGTCAAGGTCAACAACAATGTTGTGCCCATGTTATTTGATGATGATTTGTTTTCTCTTGGGTGGGTGCTCTCGGGTACTTTGGCTTCCTCCCACAGGCTAAACACATGCAGTTGGAGTGGTTGGCTTAACTGGTGATTCTAAACTGCTCATAGGTGTGAACGGTTGTCTGTGTTAGTCCTGTGACACCAGGGGAGAGGTGTGTCTCACCTCATCCTGGGATAGGCTCCAGCCTCCCCATGAACCTGATAAGGATAAGCAAAAGGGGGAGGATGGATTGACTGATTTACATGCATTTAATAGAAGCTTTTGTGTGTTTTCCATTCGCACAATTAAAAGGGTCAGCTGACCTTAAGAAGACATTAATATGAATAGTAGCATTTGACAGGATTGCTATCACTCTAAACATGGCTGATCTGGAGGGCTGCCACTATATTAATGTGACAGACTATAAATCTATTCTCCACTCTTGGATTTGGAACAAGTGATTATGCTCTGTGCTGAGTCTGCACAACACAATAAAAGGAGAGTTTGTATGAATTAAATTGTAATGCAAAAGCAGCTCTCTTCTCAGTGTGCTTCCTGTCTAGCTGTGTGGAGTGGCAGGATCACCTTCCACCGTCTTTATTAAAAAAAATGCTAAGTGCTTGATGATTTGATGGACTCCCTCTATGTGGTTAGACACTGAAAAAAATGTTGCGCATGTTTATTCTTTGTCCTCACAAGTTGTTATTTGACTTATATTGAAAATTTCTTGTCGACATGATTGAGCCTTTGTTTCAGATTGTTTCAGAAGT
Source organism: Hemichromis elongatus (assembly GCA_015108515.1). Lineage (NCBI taxonomy): Eukaryota > Metazoa > Chordata > Actinopteri > Cichliformes > Cichlidae > Hemichromis > Hemichromis elongatus. The sequence goes on from VUQR01024337.1 coordinate 17,748, forward strand.
AAAGTGTGCACCCTAAAACTGCCTATAAAACATTATAGGCACTGCAAAGGTCATCCAACTATTGACGTTGTCAGTATGAAATGAGGTTTGCAAATGTGACTAAAACTAGCATATTCTACTAATACTAAGTGTAAGGCGGTGTCCACATGACATCATGACTGGGAGCTGAGCACCCCTAAAACGCTAAATCTAGATTTGCTCCTGCTTCCCATTATTGTTCACGCCTGCTGGCTGTTCTTCATTTATTGTTTAGTATTTCACTGCTCACCCACTCTACACTTTCATTCTAGGCAGACATCGATTCATTACTCTTTCCTCATCCACACAGAGGTCCCGTGTCCTCGTGGTAATACCCAAGACGACATAACTGGGACAGAATGCAAGTGCGGATAACTTTGGCAGTGTGGAGTGTAAAGATTAAAAAAATAAATAAATAGAATAAGAACACTGTTAAAATAAAATATCAAAATAATTAACAGCAACTCCTCTTGTCTTTTGTAAATACAAATAAAAATGAGAAGGAAATTGAAATCAGTTGAAATAATTTAGGAGTTAAAAGGCTTATATTGGTCTTCTATGGCCAGTTTAGTCATAGAATGAATTAATATTCATTTATTTATATAAATTACCACAGTGCTTGTATGGAAAGAATCACTCTAAGTTGGACAGAAACAAAATTAAAATGAAACTTATTATTCATAATAACAAAGCTGTCACACATGTAGGTTTGGATTGAGGAAGCAGGTGATGGAAGGATAAAAAAAAAAAATAAATCTTTGATGTCCTCTCTGGCAATCAGGACCTGGACTCTGTGTGGGACTCCTGAGTATCTGGCTCCTGAAGTCATCCAAAGCAAAGGTCACGGCCGGGCAGTGGACTGGTGGGCTCTGGGCATCCTCATCTTTGAAATGTTGGCTGGGTAAGTGGTGCAGTCTATGGTAAATGTCTCTTTACCTGCTTTAAACACTAGAGGGCACCCTCCTCCATTAGACTAACTGGGGTAAATCTGCACTCGTTCATTTTGTAAAAGGCAGTCAGAGTTGAACCTGTTTGAACTTTAAAGACAGACCAGGGCCATGGCAGTTATGTGGAGGGAGACGCGTTTACATCCACAGTCTTACAGTTCAGGTCTCCCTCACATCCCGGAAATGAACCTTTGGGTAGACATGAAAGCAGTGGACACAGCGATATGAACCTCTGCACAATAATGTTGCCATTTTTAACTGTAGCCCTGCAAGAAAAGGTAAGTGAGAGAGCAGACCACTAGAGTGGTTTGTGTTCACGGAATAGAAGAATTATTCGGTTAATCTTACTGCTGTTATTGTCTTATTCTGGGAAATCTTTTCATTATTAGATACTGTAGAGCTGTGACAAATTAATCTGTGAATGGGCCTCATTGTAGCAAATGAAGAACAATATCGCTGATCCTTATAGAAAGCGCCTCGATTTATGCTAATGTTCTCACAAAGAATTAGGATATCCATTCCTCGTTGGCATTCTGAGCAAGCAGTCCTGGAGGCTGTGATTGACTTGTTTAACATTCATTAATCCAGCAACTAATTACCCGCACCAGTGCATGAGAATGGTCTACCTGTTGTATTATCTACAGCACTGTGCAAAAGTTTTAAGCACTAACAACATGCCAAATACCCTTTGAAAATAATGCAACGAGTTCTTTGTAGCTAACATTAAATGAGTACAGACAGGAAAAACAGGTTTTCAAGCCAATTGGCAAATAGGTTGTTTAGCATTGGAGACAACTTTCCACTTTTTTTCTGTGGATTTAGGCTTTCTCTGTGTCTTCTGTTTGTTCACGTTATACCACACTGGACGATTTTCTATTTCTGCAATTTAGCAAAATGGAAAAAAGAGGATCTTAACTGAAACTTCTCTCAGTGAAAAAAATGGGGGGATGGACGACTTAACACAAATGTGTAAAAAATTGCCTGAGGGTGGGAAAAAAATACCTTTGGCATAGGATACAAACTGTGGACTCTCAAGTCTGGGGTGTGTACTGTCTCTCAGTGCAAAATCTTCAGACCATCTGTCTGGAAAGACGCACAAAAAAATGAGTCATGACCCGGACACATTCCAATTTTACAAGAGAAAAAGAAGCCTTCAGAGAGTTTCGTATTGAACATTGCTGTGCCACTGACACCTGTCCAGCCTGTATAAGATGTAATTAGATAAATCATGCTAAACCCTAAGACGTTAACACATAAATTTGGACCGTTATTCTGCAGTTGCACTGAAATCTCACTTTTATGTGAACCTGGCCTGTCCTCCCTCCCTTCCATCTGGGTTTTTTCTGTTTTCCTGGGAAAAGTTACATGGCTTTGAAATTGTGGAAGGAATGTGACCTTTTTCCAAGCGTTAATGTGAGCAGGCTTTTGAAGTGTTAGTGTATGGGGGGAAAACCTGCACGCTGTGCTGCTCCCAGCAGAGGGACACTTCCACTTCCGGACAAAGAGCTCTCTTCATTCAGCATCACTGTGAAGCTGTTTGTCACACGTATTGACTGAAGAATGTAGCAGCTGTTTTTGAAAACTTAGTTTTCGTAGATCATCCTCCTTTGGGGCAAAGCATGTGTAGAAAAAACATTGAGTCAAGGATTAGGAGCCCCCAAGGAAGATTAGGGGGAAAAAAGTCTTCTTCATAATTCTACTTCTGGGCCCATATTTCTGTCCTAATGGAAAGCAGTCCCCCTTTAATTTGCAGTTGCAGTATATGTGGCCATGTATATGAAACCTTATTTCTTCCAGAGTATACTTTACTGTAGTACCTGTATGAAAATGGAATTGACCTATTTCTGGACTTTTCATCTCGGCTCCCCAGCCAGTTCTCATCCAGTTCAGCAGAGCATCAGCCTGGTGGTTACATGGAGCTGCTGGATGTGAAACTTGCTGTCTTATTACAGCAGCTTGTCGCTGACAGTGTCTTTAAGTTAAATTGGTCTGGACTTAAATGACTGGAGAGAAATGACAAGAAACCTATAAGCAGTTCCTACACACTGAAGTTGTCAATAAAATCTGATTTGAAAATGTTGGAACAAACTTACAATGCATGATTATTTTGTGATTCTTCCGGCTTTCTAGTGATTGAATGAACACTTCAGAGTTTTCCCCTGAGGCTGTTTCATGAAGCCAAATGGTAAACTCTCATATGAAGGCACTTGACATGGACAGGATCTTAAATTATTTTCGAAAAGCCCATGATTTTCCAAACTGGTTAGGGAAAAAAATAAATGGGAGTAAGCTTTGTTGATGCAACTGCTTTATGGAGAATTCTCTTTACTGTAACGTTTCCTTGCAATCAGTAGAGACTCGATTTTGCATTTTCTTTTAACCCTTCCCTATTCCTAAAATTCAGCGCTAATACTCAAATTTAAAGTAATATATACAGGTAAGGGTTTCTTACTCACGATCACTGGAGGGCACCAAATTAAGTTTTGAATTAACTTGGAAATGAGGCTTGGACTGCCATGTGATATACAGTCTGTCCAGGGTGTACACTACTTTATCCTGTGACATCTGGATTAGGATCAACCCCCGTGCCCCTGAAACCCTAAATAAATACCTCTAGTCTCAAAAGTCTCTAATATATGAAATGGATTTTTTATAAAAATAATTTATAGAAAAAGTAGTTAATCAACAGATATTGTGATATGTCCCATAAATTACAGTAAGGGTCATCTAGCCTATGACCCTTACTGTATACAGATGCCTCTGTATACAGTAAGGATCATAGGCTAGACCCTCCATGCTAAACCAAGCCTACCGCAGACATGAGCAGTAGACGATGAGAAGAGAAATATGAAGCCATACCGGAAGTCGCCCAGATTAATAAGGGCAGAGATTGATGAGGTACAACACAAATGATACAGCAAGAGGGAGCAGGACGACAGGTTGGGGGGAGATATCATCCACTAATAAACTGCCTCAGTACCACATGGAAGCTCCGGTCAGGTATCATAGTGGCTAAGTTGAACAGGCACTTGGCTCAATAGATACTTGTCATGAGAAAGGAATTGGCAGAAATACCAGAGGAGTGAAACACCGGCTCCTGATAGACAGAGCAGTCGCTCAAGACGGCAAGATCACCAGCCTGTGGAACGCCTGACTTTAATGCAAGTAGGCCTATGACTCAATCCCTCACACCTGGATCCTGGAATGCCTAGAATTGTACAAGATCAACAGGACCCTAAGAGCCTTCATCAGGAACTCAATGAGGATGTGGCGTACAACAATAGAGGCCAACTTCAAGCCCATAGCACAAGTCACCATCAAGTGCTTTTCTGCATAGGCCTGAACCCCCTCAGTGAGGTCATTAACAAGAGTGGCTGCCGATACCAACTACACAGTATAGCAGTTGTCAACCACCTCCTCTACATGGATGACATCAAGCTGTATGACAAGAGTAAACGAGACATGGATTCACTGATCCACACAACCAGGATATACAGAAATGACATCGGAATGTTTTTCAGACTGGAGAAGTGTAGTCTGATATTAACAAAGAGAGGGAACGTAGTCAGAACTGAGGAGATCAAACTACCAGAAGGTAACGTTGCAGATATAGAGGACAGTTAGAGATCCCACAGGCAAATGGGAACATGAAGAAGCTGCTAGGAAAGCTGCAACCACCAAGTAGAGGGGAGGCCGGGGACTGCTGAGTGTCAGCACCACGACAACGAACATCCATCAATACATCAGGAAGATGGGCCCAACCGACTGCATACTCAGTGAATACCTTAGGCAGCAGAAACCCAAGAAAGAGAAGGAAGACAAGCAATCATTGTGAAGAGAAGGACAGGCCCCTGCTCGTTATGTTCCACCGGCAGATAGAGGAGGTGGCTGACATCCAGAAAACCGCACAGAGGCACTACTACAGCAGCACAGGAACAAGCTTTGAGCACATAGAGGCTGGGGTCTATCACACCGGGCAAGACCCCAGGTGCATGCTGTGTAAAGATGCCCCTGAGATAATCAAGCACATGACAGCAGGGAGCAAGATGCTAGCAGGCAAGGCATACATGAAACGCCATAACCAAGTGGCCGGCATAGTATACAGAAACATCTGTGCTGAGTATGGCCTGGAAATCACCTGGACATAGTGGTGATAGACAAACAGAAGAAGACGGCCGTAATGATAGACGTAGCGATACAGAATGACAGCAACATGAGGAAGAAAGAACACGGGAAGCTGGAGAAGTACCAAGGACTCGGAGAAGAACTCGAGATGATGTGGAGGGTGAAGGTAACAGTGGACCCAGTGGTGCAGTGAGTCCCAAGCTAGGCAAGTGGCTCCAGCAGATCCCAGCAACAACATCAGAGATCTCTGTCATCATCCACACTTAAAATGCCAAGTAATCTATAGAAAAACTTACACATATGTAGTATGTATACATAGTTGACATTGGCTTCAAAGAACAAGTGCATTTGTGTGTAACTGTGCAGATTCTCAGTCATCCAGATCATGGTAGTCTAAGGAGCTTGGAAAGAAAGCAACTGGACTTCTTCAGTTCTAAAGATGTCTTCAAGAAACTTAAAGAAGCTTCCCGGATGAGAGGTGAAACGTAGTCTTTGCATAGTATTGTTAATAGTTGTCTGTGAAGCTTTATTTTCACACAAGGTGACTAAACCCAAATGGATTTTGGACCCACTGCAGTCAGGACTTTGCTGTTTTGGGATAGATGACTTGCATTCTCAATCTGACCCAGATTCCTCAGCTGTGACAGCATCAGTTTTGGAGGGGGAAAAAAAAAACCTCAAGTTGAGTCCGCAGTGCGCAGCCAGCTCCCACATGCCCCCACATCCAGCAGTTTTATGGCTGGAACTTTTCACTGGGAACACAAGCAGGGTGTGACAAACTGGTGTTATTATGCGCCTTTCTGCTCCATGTGTAATGTCTTCAGAGGCAGCTGCCATTATGTAATTTGTGGGTAATGACTTGTCCAGGCCAAATGAAGAATTGAGAGCTGGGAAAGCATTCAGTGGATGGGTGGTAGAGTGTGCGAACACACACACACACACACACACACACTCTCATCAGCTGTGAACAGAGACTGCACTGTCTGCACCTGAAAGTTTTTATAGACCCTTTACTCCCAAATGGTGACCCCTCAAATGTTCATTCATAGTTTAACTGATTCAGGTGAGCATGAGCCTTTTAGCTCTCACCTGTAACTGTTCCCTGCATCATGCTGTTTTTTGCAGATCCTGAATTGGATTTTGTGATTGTGATTCTGTGTCTGTAACTTCAGATGAGCAGAGTGGGGATGACATTTCTTTTTTTTCCACAGGTATCCACCTTTCTTTGATGACAATCCATTTGGAATCTATCAGAAGATTCTGGCTGCAAAACTGGAATTTCCCCGTCATTTGGATTTCTACGTCAAGTAAGATGTGGGCACCGTGCATGGGATCAGACACATAACCCAGGAAGGGGTCTGTTAATTGTTTGTGTGTATGACTGCATCAGGTTTATATTGTTAACCACAGGAGTGGTAAGTAATATTATTTATATAGGTAGAACTGGGCGTCTAGTTGGAAGGTTGGCTGTTTCATTCAGTCTTGTCAGGATGTTTAGGGTCCTTGGGCCTAAAAGCCAAACGGCCTGTGATGCTTCTATCAGTCTGAGTGAAAGCACAGCAGAAGGAAACTCTGTGTGAATGTGTGTGCTTACAGCAGGAAACAGTAGCAGTCTGTATAGCATGAAATTGCTAAGAACACAGACACTGTGGACAAACAAACAATTTTAATTCATGAAATTACAATTGTGACCGAGTCATGACGGTAATCCTGGAGACCGTTCCTTCTAGGATAGAAATGTTTTATCACAAAGCAATCGCTCACGACTGCTCATTTGATTTAAAGTTTAAAAGAAACATTTTAATTTATTGTAACATAGAAACATGTTGTCGACGCATTGTATTTACCTTAAAATGTAATTGTGCTTATTGTTGTGTTACCCATTCTAACCCAGGAAAATCCCAGTTTGCTGGATTTTGTAAATGGGCTGGTTCTTAGGTCGTGCGTTTGAGCACAGAAAAAGTTTTCTCACAAGTGTCATTCAACCATTCACACACAGTCATACTCCAATAAATACATCAAGAGCAAACCCGGGTTAGCATCTTGCCCAAGGATACTTTGGCATGCAGACTGGAGCTGCCAGAGGTCGAATTCCACAGCTTCCTATTAGAAGGTGACCTCCTCTTCCTCCTGACCCTCAGCCACCCCAATATGTACTTTAGTAGTCATTGGGGCGGCTGATCTGCTCACAAAAGTTAACCTCTACAATAAAAATGGAAAATATATGCATGATGATGGTATAAGTGTTCAAAAAAGACACATTTCCTTTAAAGTTTGACTGAACTGAGCACTTCTAAAGCTTGGCCTGCGGGTGGACCTGTTTGTAAGATGTGTCCAGTCCGAGGATTCTGACACGCTACCATCACAACAATCATTCAAATGACTTTTCAGTGTAAAACTTCAAACGGTTGTTGGGGCCGTTTCCTGAATGGGATCTCTAAGTGCTGCAGTGTCCCTTTAGTTAAACAGGCACTTTGGGTGGATCTGCAGTCACTAATGACACACCTGGCTTTTTTAGACTGGTTCCCCACCCACTCACAACATCCATTACAACCGCCTGAGAGAACAGGAATGTGCAAGATTACAGGCACCATGGGTGGAAGTGTGTGTGTGTGTGCGTGTGTGTCACTAAGTTCTAATACATTGACAATGAAGAGGTCAGCCACGCACAGCTTCCACTGATAATTCAGCAAAGTCACACTTCCCACTGTTAAGCCATCTATCTAGCCGCCAACAGAGGAAGGGATTTTTAATGTTCCCACAATTATTAATATCTTTCTTACACAGTTCCACACCGCAGTGTCCCATCCATCAAACTGTGAAAGGCCGTACAGAGGGGGGCTGCAGGACACCTGCAGACTCTCCAGCAGCTGTTGCTGCTGCTGTTGAATGTAGACAAGCAGACAGAATGGAGAAATGTCCCAGTACCAGAAAGAATATGAGTATTAAAACGAGCTGCTACCTTTGGACCTCAGGTTAGCAACTCACCGATCTGACCTGAAGGTTTCTCCTCTACCTCAGCATCTTCACTCTGTTTCCTGTTAAAGTTTGACTCGTTCTAACTACGTGAAGATGGGTAATGCTGCGAATGGTTTTTATTTTTCAAGGAGCTGGTGCAGTATAAAGACTGTGACTGTCACCTTATGTTGTTGTGTAAAGCACGTTACAGGTTATTACAAGTTGGTTTTGACTGTCATGGAAGATGACAAAGCCTCCATCCAAAGAGCGCACGGGTTCACCAAATGGTTCAATTATGATGAAAACGATGTGAATCATATCATATATATATCATAACGTTCAGTCACCATCCCAATCCAGCTGAACATCTATATGGAGAAGACTCAGAGAATCAAGTAGTCGTGAAGCTGTGTCGGTGTAAACTGTGACCTTACTGGCACCTTTTCTTGGTTTCTCTTTGAGTTCGTCACCCAACTATACATAAATACAAAAGGGGCTAAAAGGTTGAACTGCAGGCATGCAGTGAGTTTGACAGATTGCTATTTACAATAAAAAGACATTTGATATTACAAAACAAAAAGAAATTGGATATGCTGTAAAATGCCCTTTGAACAGTCGTTCTGTGTGTGAATGCTTCAGTCAGTCTAAAGTTTTTCATTTTTTTCCTTTTGTAAAGCCATGAAATAAGTATTCCAATTAAATAAAATGTTTCTTTATGAAATGTCATTCCCACAGTTCAGACACATTGTGATCCAGATGAAAACGAGAAATCGGCGACTTGTCAGCATCCAGCTGTTGTGTTGGATATGAGATATGTTAGCTTTCTGTTCATCGGCAGGTATCACACTTTATGAGAAGATCTGTGGATGTTTATATCGCATGTTCTGATTTGTTCTTGGTGAAAAAGTTCTCAGTTGCTTCATTTAGAGATTCTTAAATGGACACAACTCACTTTGTCACCTCTGACAGGCTGTCAGTTAGCTTCTAATGAGGATGTATTTGTCATTTTGACAGTGCTGGTGAGACGTGAGTGGTTCCTTGTGTGCTAAAGAGACGGTGCTGTGGGACTGTAGATTCACCGACTTTTCCTTTGTCTCCTCAGAGACCTCATAAAGAAGTTTCTCGTGATTGACCGAGCCAGACGGCTAGGCAACATGAAGGTGAGTTAGTTCGATTTGCTGCCTCCCGTAACCACGTAGCACCATATTTCTTACTTTGATGGCGAGTACAAGCCCGTGTGGTCTGGCTGGAGCACCATAGTCATGAATAAATAGACTTATACAGAAGGGTTTTTGGAGTTATTGTGTTTTTTTTGTTTTTTTTTTAATCCAGACAGGATGGATGACTTATTGTTAACATTTGTAATGTGTCTGAATTATAATGTAAATATTCTCCAGTGAGAGCAGCAGCCCCGCTCTGCTGAGGAACATAAAGCTGGAGACATTTATTTCAGACTGAAGTATGGAGAGCAGAGGTTTCATGTCATCACTGTTTCATCTGTTTAAAAAGTCTATACTTAACTTCAAGTTGTACTTCATATTCAGCTGCTGATTTTAGTGTTTAGTATTAGTATTGAAGGCACTATCGTAATTTATTGCCCACAATCACAATGGTGCTGAAGCGATTTTCATGCTTTCATATTTGATATATGCACTGTGAAGGCATAAAAGAAACACAAACGTATAGTGATGGCTCTTTAAACAAACATACATATAGGTTTGATGTGTAGGCATTCGAGTGAGAGGAGCGCCATCTAAACGATCCACAGACCCATCATAATAATTTGATACAATTCTGGAGAAAATCAGTCAAATTCTTTTCTTTTTTTTTCTTATAATACAAGAGTATTAATAGAAGGAAGCTTCTTTTTTTATGCTCACAGATTTAAAAACAGATGGATACAGTTTACAGTTCTGATTTTATAAGACGACCCATTTCAGAGAAATGTTCAGGTTGTTACAGTCAGTTACCCAGAATTGTATCACTGTGGTCATTTGAAGTGCTTAATAGCTGACTTATTTGAAATTGGTCACTCTCCATTGGTTGACTAGACTTCCCTCTGTCATCAGTGGATTTAAATGTTTTTTTGTTCGTTTGGCGCATGCTGGCTGCCCACAACAATGCTGAGGAGCAGCTAAAAGTTTTAGCGATGTGTTAATTTAGTGTATCTTCTTTTTGATTGGATGTCCCTCCCTTTCCCCATCTTCATCTGTGAGTTTCTGCTTAAACACGACCTGGTTAGTGCCCGTTTACTTTCATTATTACAGGGTTCGTACGGGTGCTTGAAATCCTTGAAAATGCTTGGATTTTAAAATGGTCTTTTCAAGGTTTTAAAACTGCACGGATTTCGGATTTGGTGCTTTAAACAGCTTAAAACCGTAACCGTATTTCATTCACCACTAATAACTATCTGATTGAATAGTTTTCTTATCTCTATAAATAGAGAAATAAAATGAGTCGCAAAGTCTAAAAGCAAAAGTTCTCCGCCTGGGCTGCCTTGCACCTCTGCACGTCAGTCTTCAAAGGTTATCGTTTAGGACTAATATAGACAACATTTTACTGAAATATCGTACAGTTAGTTTTGGATGAACTAAAAAAACACAAACATCTACCTCCTATTCTTAGTGTCACATAGCAAAGAAGCATCAATATGTGATGAGAGGACTTGCTAATTGGCCTTTAATGAGTATTATTTCGTGGTGTTTTGTGTGTGTGTGTGTTTTTTTTTTAACATTAGATGAATATCTCTAACAAGTTGATTTGTTCACATTTGCACATCTTCATTCTTAAGTGAGATGTGCATTTT
>VUQR01024340.1:3464-15618 GCA_015108515.1 Hemichromis elongatus
TTTTACATGAGGGGCACCGTGCCATTCCACGGAGAGCCTCGCCGTCCTTACCTGCCACGCTCTCTCTCTCTCTCTCTGGTCTTTTTCTTCCCACCGAGGTCAACCGAGGAGAGCGGTGTGTGCAGGAGATATGGAAAAGGTACAGAGGTGTTTTTCCCCCTTCTTCCTACTATGGGTGGGGTTTTGTCTCGCTTTATTGCGGCCCCGTTTTAGGCGTGCGCCATTTTCCGTGCGCTTTTACGCACGGGGACGCCGAGAAAACTGATAGTCTGATTAAATCTAGAACCAAGATATTTTCCCAAGGAAAGCGCAAGGACACATCCCTGTTGCCAAGTTCTGGCTGAGGTAGTAGTTTGTGCTGTTGGTCGGGTTGTCATATTACCCCTTGCGGAGATGACTGCGCAATCTACTGCCTTGCCAGCGCTGGTGACTTGCAACGAGGGAGCCAACCGGATCGACATAAAAGCCCAAACCTCACTTTAAATCGTTCAGGAAAAGAAGTAACGGAATAGAAAAACGCATGCTTTCAAGAAAATTCAAGTACTTGTGTGTGATATAACTGTTACAATTTCTTGAAATAAAGTCTTTTTTTCCCCCAAAGCTTGCATCACATGCATTTGTGTATATCTGATTCCAAAATATTGTTATAATTAATGTTCTTCTTAGACATTCTTATTTCTCAAAAGCACAGATGGAATTAATGATGTCAGTTCTATGAAACTAGTGCTGTACCATATTACAAATTTTGTTGTAGCTCCAATAACAAGTAAAACAGGGACAGTTTTGCTGATACCAGTGCCCATTCTCATCACATTTTAATTGCCACTAAATCACTGTGATTTTTACTTTCCACACTAGTTAGAAAGACGTTTTTGTATAAACTGCTCTTCATGTATTGTAAAACTGGAATGTAAATATGCCTATCTCTAATGCACTTTTGGTCAGCTTCTGTTTAAATGTGCTGTTGGCTCTAAATAAAATGGATGCGGCATCGAAAGGTTCTGATATTTTTCATTGTGCATGTTTGAGGTATATATTTTTTTATTTCCAAAAAAGTAATTTATTTAACACAGTTAAGTGGGCTACATACTGAACTTAGGATTGGATCCTTTTTTAATATCCTCTATCGTGCTAGTATCAATCCATTACCGATACCAGTGTTGGTATCAATACTGTTGGTATTTGGATCAGTCCGCCCATGTCTACAATAAACCGGCATGCACTGAAGCAGGACCTGCTACAAGTGCACCTGTCATCAGTACTTCGACATTCCCTATTGTGAGTACAGTATTTAGGATTGAAACCCAGTCTTTTGATTGGCTGCCCCTGCAAACAGAAGGTTAAATAGCAGGTGGGTGGGGCTTATTGTGAATACCTGCTTAACTGACACAGGGGGATGGCCAAAAAAGAAGATAATTTTTTTTACAATGAAGATGAACATCTTCATTTCCCCACCTCAGCATTCTAATAAGCTACTTATCAAGTGTGTGCATTTTTTTTGTTTGTTTATTGTTTTGATTAGCATTCAATCTCTCAGTGAATACAGAAGAAAGACTTACCACAAAGCAAGAAAGCACAAGATAAGGCTAATCAAAAAGTGTCACCAGTGGTGACACTAATAAATAAACCACCTACTAGTATATGAATAGTGAGGTCATTTATCTATTTTCCCCCCCCCACATTTCCTTTGTGGTCACACAGGAAATCAGTTTGTTCTAATGGCCTTTAGCCATGTTTACCTCATCAACATTATGAATTGTGTCTGAATGATTGCGCACAATCGTTGCACTTACGGTTTGCTGTAAAAATAAATAAATAAAATAAAAATGCCTGAGCTTGTTTAGTGTTTCCGGCAAAGTGTTTGACATTCAGTGAGTACTCTGTAGTTCCTCTAATGAATCCCTCTGCTGTCCGCTCTCAGAGCCCAACTAGTCGTTTAGAGTCCAGTTGACCGTGTTCGTTAGTTTCTGGTCTCCCACAAGCAGAAACCAGGGAATATAAACAGCAACAGCATTGATTAGCTCCTCTTGACTCCTCTTTTGTTTCTTGCTCATTGAGATTGATTTGAACTGAGAGTGCAAAGGTTTGGAAAACTATCGATTCTGTTCACATGAAGCTCCATTTGACTCTTTTTTTTTTCTTTTTTTAGCGAGACAAACAACATTTTAGATGGATCTTCAACATTGTCTCTTTTTTTATTTCTGGAAAAGACACACTGCAGGTAAACATCACTCCCCCCCAAAAAAGTCCAAGAGTTGCACAAGGAAACATTAAAAATATTTCTTTTTGACCTCATAAGTTATTTTCACATTATATAAAATGTCCAGGTCACATTCACAAACAGAGTTTGAGGGTAGTACAATGGTCACTTAAAACGGTTTTCCACTGGGCTTCAAAATTTCTCTTCACTACAGAAAAAAAGAAATCAGCTCTTTGCATCTTTCTATAACCATTAGTAGACTTAGGCAGAAAAAAAAACAAAAAAACAACAGCAATGACAAGGTTCACAATACACCAAGTTCAGAAAGCGAGACCTACAGTTGGCTGAAGGGACTAGGCTGATCAAGTCTAAGAGCTTCCTGTACACACCAATCCGCTCCCACATATTTACAAATGCAGTGAGACCAAGACCATCACAGAGCACTTCCTGCCTTTAGAAAACCACTCTCAACAGGTTGTTATCGACACATGACAGTTGAACCTGAGTTGATGTGCAGTAGTTGGGTGGCACAATAGGATGAGAAAAATAAAATATATACTCATGTTTCCACATTCGTTTAAGAGAAAAAGGCTTAATGACAATAATTAAGAGCCTAAAGCACAGGATGAACATTCAAAACACATACTGATGCACACGTAAGATGTAAGAAGTTCTGGTAGCATCAAAAACATTTAAGTCAAAAAGTAACGCATGAAGGGAAAATAACCACTTATTAGAAAATTAAAAAACAAAACAAAACATGTTTTTGATTAATTAATAACTCCTAAAAATACATAAGTGGAGAAAAATATTCTAATGCATAATTTAACAATGAAGTATTTTGTTAATGGAATGTATGAGAGGGGAAAATGCACCATATAAAGTTCAGGTAAACATGAATGACTGCTTCTTGGAGGAAGAAGGTAGATAATTATTGTCAGCTACAAACACTGTGCAAGCTAGCATGATTAATAGCATGCGTACATGTATGGTGAACCAAAGTAATTTTGAGTAATTAGCATGTATGCAGTCTGAGGGAGAATGAAGTGCAATGTTTTAATACTACACTCAGTTCTCACAAGTAAATCTTAAAGATGCAGCTAGAAAACTATTAGCCTAACTTAGCTTAGTATAGCATAGAAACAGCTAGCCCAGACATTGATGTCCAAAGACGGATCTTGATTTTTAATATGTAAAAAAAAAACAGCTTAACTGGAATTTTTATACTCTGACTTTTTTACAAATCAAAAATAATAAAATATAGTATCAGTAACGATCAGTAGTACTTGATTTTCCAGTCTCAGTGCTAAATAAAGCTAGATAGCTGCTAGCTGTAGTTTCATATGCACCATACACAAGGGAATAACCAATATTCTTCTCATCCAGCTCAGTTATATAACATCATTCAGGACATTACTTATTAACAAATGACTTCTTTATACTTGTCACCCTCTTATTACATATTCCAGCTTTGCAGTCAACTTTTAAATACACCGGTTTAATTGTAAAACCCCACACATCAAATCCAGTGAAGACAAATTATTTATTTAAAATAATATTTACTTTTTCAAAGTCTTCAAAAACCTGTTTGTTTGCTCACCCAGAAGGCCTGGAGTGAAACAAATGTCAGTTTTTTCCATCACTCCCCCCCTAATCAGGTTATTGTGTCAAAATGTCAACAAAATTATTCTAAATATCAAGTTAGATATCTTAAAATTTCAAATTTCTGGATACAAATAAAAATTTTAAGATTGAAACCCCGAAAGTTTCTGACACACAAACTACTTCATATCTTTAGCAACTTCCTAAAACTAAAAAAACATGAAAAAAACAGAAAATGATTTGGTTTCATGTTTAGCTATTGGTATTGTTTCATTCTGCTGCCTTTCTTCATGGCTGTTCTCATCCTTTGGGTTTCTCATTCGGTCTATATAACTCAAACAATAATTCAAACCATTGCACCATTGCTCATAATCCCAGGCCTACATTATGCTACTGCATGCACAGACACACGGTCCACTACATCCACTCACGGTAACACATTTTCCTCAAACCTGTCCCCCTGAAAGCAACATCATCTGTATTTTGATGAAGCACCTAAAGCAAGAAACATGCAAAAACAACAAAAAACAAAAGCTTTCAGATTTAACCTTGATTGTACTTCATGATTTTTCTTTTTAAAACTACATCTATGAATTATATTCAATCCTCCCTGCTGCAGGGAATATTTGCTTCTACATTGCACCATGGGTCTTCAGTGACTTATATGGGTTGGCTTAAAGTGCAAATGCACTGGTGTACAAGTCATTTAATCTCATGTTAAGCCAGTTATTTATAACTTTAAGAGAATTGCCAAACCAAATCCCAAATTTAAAAATTTAACGATTTTAAATTATATATTAAAAAAAAAAAATCATCGTTTTTTCCAAATCAGTAGATAGAAACCACTTACGACTTATGTCTTAGCCACGCTAGAGTAAAAATAAGATGGCAACCTCACTGCGACTAGTAGGGGAAAAAGAAAAGATTATAGCCTGGTAACTGCAAGTAGTTGCGGCGACCAATCGACCGCTCGGAGCCAAATAACATAGCGGTAAACTGGCTATGTTAACTTGCAGTTACATCGCTGTCCTGCAGCAACTGTGCCGCTACTTTTCTAAATATATGTAGTTCATGTAAATGTTGCATGTTGACAGCAACAAATTTGCAAGAGGTTTATGATTATGAGACTGCACACATAATTGCCAAATTGCACCCATTCAGTCTGATGGCAGACTGAATCCTTCTTATTGGCGCTTCGTCACCATCTCATTGATTCAAAGTCAAGAAAATGGCAACTGATTGCTAGTGGTCACAGATGTTGTCCTCGTCCTCAAAGCAACAAGATCGTTTATTACATACAATCACAATCAGTTTGGTTGAGCCGCGGTTCCCGCCCGTAGTATTTCTTATCCTTTGTTAAGCTGAGCTATGGTTTTTAGCTTCATGTTAAATGGCTAGAGAGGAGAAAAAAAATAACAAAAGTCTAAATATATAAGAATATAATTGAAAGAAAATAATTTAATAAAACGTTTAGTAAAACATGACGACTAGATACTGGATTAAATGACTTGTCACAGTGAACTTTTTAATTTTTTGCTGTGCAGATTTGTTTCGTTTCTTCATAAACCACATCATAAAAGCTAAGATCCTCTAATGACTTGTTTGGAAATGTGGATGACCTCTTGTTCTGTGCCCACTATCAGCGCTTCTTTAATTTCTTCAGCAAACTTGAAACAGTTCTTTAGCAAGTGAGTCCTTTAAAGCCACACTGTGGCAAAACGGAAAATGCAGCTGACATGTCAGCTTGGTCCATTTTCACAAGACGAAGGAGGTATTATATATAAACAAGTTAACTATACAATAGCCTACAAGAGAAGAAAGAAAGAGAGGGGAATAGTAGGAGGAGGAGCCCAGAGTTGTACAGCACAAGAGGAAAGAGGAGGGAGGGAAAGAGCGAGAAAGCTCTTCTTCACTTCGGAAAAGCATTTGCTTATTTGAGTTTTGCCAGGCCAAATTATTTCTCGGCATTTTTGATTCATGACATGATTTAGTGAATTAAAATGATCTATGGTTTAAGCTTTCACAACTTTGTACTCTTAATAAACTAACATGGCGATGCTGACTGTAGTTCCCCTGAGCTGATCAATCCTGAACTCCCACAGAGAAAAGAAGCACCAAGAAATTAATGTTCCACCTTCATCTAAGGAAGCAAATAAATACGAAAACTAAAAGGGGACTCTGAGTTCAGGACTAATCAATCCTGCTGAGTCTACAGGCCCTTCTCATCGCTGAACCATAGCATCGCTGGAATGCTCCTCAGGGCTGGCGGTTGCCGTACATGAGAGGTATGATGAAGACTGAGATGTCGTCTCCGGAGCCCAGACGCTCATTGGTGATCCTCCAGCCTCTGTCTCTTAGAACGCCTCGTGCTCGCATCACCAAATCCTGTGCTGCCATTGTGTACCTGGCCAACAGAAGACACAGCAATGAAGCCCTTGCTTTAACATTGTTATATGCTATAGCTCATTTTAAACTATCTGATTTAATGGCACTCCCTTGAAATACGGACACTGCCAGAGATCTATTGTGATTTTAGTATTTTGAAACTTTTGTTGTCTTGCAAGTTGACATTGGGGGTCTTATGTAGCAACAGGATACTTGAGCCTCTCTGCACTGATGTGCCAAAATCTATAGTCTAAAAGCGCAATGAAGCTGAAAACAAGGATGCAATTCTGAATAAAATATACAACACAGAGGGACAATTTACAAAATTCCTACTTATTTATGTAGCAAAAATGAAATAACAAGACAAAGGAAATAAAACAAACAAAAGTTCCAACCTGTGTAAGTCGTCAGGGTCACAGTTAGCTAGAAAGGTGGTGACGGCTTCGGCCACCTCCTGGTTGGAAAGGACATCCCAGAGGCCATCGGTTCCCATCACGAGCACATCATCAGCTCCGTGTTCATAATGCGTCAGGTTATACACCTTCACCTACATGACAAACAACAAGAGGGTTATTAGTTCAACTCAACCGATCCCTTTTATCAGTAGTAATATTGATGTTTTTTTAGAGCTCATTATAGCAACGAGAAAGCTCTACCGGGGGTTTCAGATGACCTATTTTAATAGCTTTGATGCAATTATTCCATTCTTCTGCACTGCATAAAAAAGTGGGTTGTTTCTAAGGGAAGTGCTCTACATCTTTCACATTCATATATTTCAAATTCAGTGTTCCTATGGCAAGGCTGCACCGTTATCGATTTTAGTCGTGGTGTTCCTCAAGGCTCGATCCTTGGTCCATTGTTAATTGCAGTTTGAGTTTTCTCAACTGGATTATTCTAACCTATATTATCTACGCAGACAATACTAAGTTATACTTTTCTTTTTAGTCCAGTGACCCAAAGACTGTCATTATACTCTCAGTCCTAAACCATGGAAGAAAAGTCTGATGTTTCCGGCTTAATAGTAAAGTTGGTTCATGACCAAAACCATGAAGTAATTGTAAGTGTTCTGATGCTTTTCTAATAAATAAATGGAATTATTTACAATCCATTCTATCAACCATTGATGTACTACTAGGTAGGCAATACTAGAAATTATTTGTTTCCACTTTGATGACTGTCCTGCTCCTCAGAACATTTTACTCTGCTTTAGCATCGAATAGCCCCGTACCGAATCATAAGACCCCTTTACGTTGCACCGGTGCTCTCTTCGATGGGTGAATGGTCGACAGCTGTCAGCTAGTGAGATCAAGTGATCAGACTTGCATCATCTGGCAACATCTAAGGTCTTTTCTTAAGATTCTTTTTTAATATTCAGCTGTTTAACTTTAGCTTTCTCATCAGTTTTTTTTTATCATTTAAAAAAGAAGTGAAGCAATTTAAGGCCTTGCTAATAGCAATATTTAGATGCGTTATTATATAGAAACCCACCCTGTTTGAATTGACTGCCTGATCTGACTGCACACATCAACCTTTGTTGTTACTTTGCGCTTGTGTTCACTGCTGAAACACGGTCTTGCTTCACCCTCCTGCCTTATTCACTACTCATTTCAAATTGACATGAAAAGCATAAAAAAGAATAGAGGAAGAATCTGCACTGCTGGATCTCATCACTACGGCTTTAAAGTGCAGAAAATATTCAACTATTTTCTAGAATCATTTATGAATCATCAGCAGGCAGGAAAGAAAGGCAGAAAAAAATACACGAAATGAGTCAGAGCAAACATTAATTTCCATCTGCGACGTAATTCAAAATAATACATTACACATCCATTAATAAATAAGAGATTCTATTATTATCTTTTTGAAAATCTTGCTTGTTACAGTTTTTTCCCCCTTTCCAGTTTTGCTAATTGGCTTTTACACATTTATTTAATTACAAACAGTGAAACAAAACTGCAATTTTAATTAAGCCTGGCTTACTATGACTAAGACAGATGAACTGATGAAATCTTTTCTGTCCAACCCTTTACACAGAACGACGCTTGGCGCTTCCACCACTTAATGAATGTAATGCCGTTTCTTCCTTTACAGAGAACATCTCCAGATACCCCTGAGAGGCTTTGTGGAGAGGTGAGAGATTCGTTTGTGAGAGAAAGAGGGAGAGGGAGGGATCCAGACAGAGGCTCTGAGTGCTGAGAGGAGTTAAGACTTCCATGTGAACCTGGTATGAACCCCGGGTATTAATGAATTAAAGATCAAGCAGAGCGCTCGGGGAGGAAAAATGCAAAACTCTATAAGACAAACTGCATCAGGAGATGAAAGCGGCTTGAAACCAGCGCCAGACAGTCAGACAGGTGAGCTCAAGTTCTTCAGCAGCAGAGGACTTTTTTTTTTTTTTTTTTTCAAGACAGAGAAGCAGAAAATTGCCATCTCTAGTGACTGCAGTGCAGATATGACCGAGGCAGAAGTAGGTTAAGTCAACTGACTGACTTTTTCCATCTGCACTAACTTATATTTCGTGGCATGACTGCTCGCGAGCTTTTCGTGCACATACATGGAAAACCAAAAGACAACAGACGTGGCATCTAAAATACCGTAAATAGCATTAAATTAAGGAGATGGAGTGCAATGTGGATTTCAGAGACAATAGTTGCTGCATGCAGAACCATTTGTTAGAGTATGCACAAAAGACTACCAGCTATCAAGTTCATATAGGCTGGCACTGATCAGCTGATTTGCCAGGACTGCAGGCAGAGTTTATATAATTACAGTGCAGGGTGCAGATTATGCTTTTTATTCTTTCAGTATCCATTACCGCCTGGACAAAAACCACATGCTATATGTCAGACTTGTTTGAAAGAAGGTGTAAAAAGCAAATTTACAAAGCTGATGCACCATCTTCATAAATCCAAGATGAAGGAAAAAAAAAGAAAAACACAAAATATTGATGTTTTTTTTAAATTTTACCCAGACATGTATACATCTGGGTAATTCACACATTGCCATATGATTTCAGAGATTTTCTGCCAGCAGTTTCAATAGTTTAAGAAATTGAAAGGATCGCAAGGAAGAGGAACGGGTGAGAGAGAAAATGAAGATTAGTCACGTACAGAGGGACGCAGTAAGGATGGGAACAACAGAAGTTTACATGATTTTAGGTACTGTTACAGGGATGGCTACAGGTGTGAATTTCTGAAGTACCATTCACCAAACACGGTGAGTAGCGAATGCTTAAGATAATAATTAACACACCGGTGAACATATGTGTTATCCCCTTGCAGAATTATTTTTCCAAACTGGCAAAATTTGCCTGCGTGCAAAGCGTTGCAGGGAAAATCGAGAGCTGTCGAGTACGTCATCACAGCTACAACGATTGGAGGTAAAGGCTCTATATTTCTAAGAGACCAAACACTTTATCTGTCTAGAAAAATTAATTAATGGAGCAAAATATAAAGGTGAAAGCAATGCTCTTGGTTTCATTTTGCATTACGTCTTAGTGTATCAGCAGGTCAGTTTACCTCAGGGCAACAGGACAGAAACGGCTTGATGAAGATGTTGGAGTCATGAACTTTGAGGTCGTGGTCACCGAGTCCGCGTGTCACACCGATGGTGGCCAACACCCGCGCCTGGAAAACAGGGTTTTTTTTTCATTTATTTAAGCATTTAGGATTTTAGACGGAGACACAAGTTCCCTATGGGGTAGTGTCAGGAAGGGGATCCGGCATAAGACTTCCATATTAATCATGCAGCGCTACCCAGCTGGGCGACACATTGTAGCAAGAGAGCAGCGGAGACACAGACATAAACAGGAGTTCACAATAAAGTTAAGTTCATCTGACTCCTAGATTGCTTTTTGTTTTACATCACTTCCTCTTTCCCACGCTGTCAGAACTCAGTATTGACGTCATTACTCTCATCCAGCTATTTTTCAATCAGTCTCCATCCTGCACGCTTTAAATCTCAGTGCTGTTCTGTCATTCCGCCTTTTAGAGTCGCATTTGTACAACCCGCCTCCTCCCCATCCATCTCTCCCTGGCATCTCTGAGCCCTAACCCAAGCCTCCATCTTCACCACCACCAGCGTACACACAATGGGGGGTCCTGTCCTAATTCCCATCATTGCTGGGTCTCCGTTATGCTGCTGCTGCTTTATCCGCCAAATCGCTTTTATTCAAATTCTGTATCTCAATAAATCATGTTCACCCCCCCCCAAAAAACGATGTCTCCTTACTGAGCCGAGTGACGGGAATCACATAAACGTATGTTAACACTATTCTGGGCGACTGAATCTGGGAACACTCAATCACAGTTTGCGCTTTTACAATACATCATTTAGATCCACATACATTTTTATTATATACCAACATTATTCACAGTTGATATTTTAGATGCAGGAAAGAAAAAAAATCACACAAGTTTTAAGGACTAAAAATACTAAAAGCTGTGTAGTGGTTGTGTAGTCTTTTTGTTGCTTTGTTTGCAGCATGTTAAAGGGCAATGTGTTTCTGAAGGAGGAAAGGTCTGGCCAATGAGACAGGAGGTACTTGCTTTGTACACAGCCACACAAAAATCCGTCTGTGCCCTTAAGATTTCATCCTGCTGCTGCCATCTATCATCAGTGCTGCGTATCAGCATCATCAATCATCGGTAATGACGAGCGAGTCGGTTTGAAATTTTCACCCTGCTGTTAACGTGCTTTTTGGGGGCCGATGTAAGTGGGTGGCAGAGCTGGTGATAGACGAGTGCGATAAAGCTTTTGTTTTTTTTGGATAAATGGGCAAACATACAGCAGAGCGCATCTGTGTAGCATAGTCTCTAACGCCTACTTAAAAAAAAATGAAGCATCAGGGGCCGAATTTCTCTGTAAAGCTACTGCTTTGCAACGATGATCACATTATCAGGCAGCGGCACAACAAACAGCTTCAAAATGGATTTATTAAATACACGCTGGCCAAACAGTGGAAGGATATTCACGGCAAAAGCAACAGTGTCAAAAGTGCACTCAGGCTAAACTAGTCTTTCTTGTGCAACTGCCTTCCTCTCTCATCCCTGTGACGAGGCTTTGTTGTGACCGCTCTTTGAATTCAGCAGCCATTCACTACTTCAGACGGACGACTCTGTGTGTGTGTGCGCGTGCGCGCCGTGTGGTCGTCAGAAAATGCTTTCCTTTCTGGAGCTTCGCGTTACGTCTCTCACTCTGCATCAAATAGAATTGATTGAAAATATGAAACAAACGGACGTGACTGAGAATTTAAAGGTGGTCCCCCCCCCCTTTCTCTGCTGCAGTTTATTTGGTGGAGTATTTTCAGCCTCTCCTTCTCTTCTCTCCCCCTGCTATCCCAGCGGGGATTAACTTCGCTTCTCAGAGAGACGACTGTCATCTCCCGAGTGGTGTGTGTCTGTCTGAATGTCTGTGTGTGTCTTAGATGTAGTGGCGCTGCTGGAGTGAAATAGATGGACCGTCTCCCCTCTCTTCTAAGTGAGGGTGCGCACTGACACACGCGCACGCACTCACTTCAGAGTGTTCACCCACTTTCTGGGAGGCTTGTAGTGTGTGTGTGTGTGTGTGTGTGTGAGTGAGAGAGAGAGAGAGAGAGAGAGAGAGAGACATACTGACAATTTTGGAGCGAGTGATTTTTTTCTTTGCACTTCTGAATTCTACAGTACAACCATACAAGGGTTGGGGAAGACACACAAACTCAGTCAAACTTGCGCTAACACACACACACACTCACCTTTTTCCCTTCACCGTATATAAGAGGAAACTTGAGATCCTCATCCTCAATCGTCTTGTAAGCCCTTTGCATGAGAAAAGAAATGCAGATCAAGGAAATTAATTTTTTTTCTTTTCAGAGGCACATTTTTTAAAGTGTGTATATATTAATTATGTTTGACAGACACACACGAAAAGCACACGTACTTTCAAAAAGGAAAAAAAAAAAAAAAAAAAAAAAAAAAAGACATTTAC
>VUQR01024342.1:13444-29538 GCA_015108515.1 Hemichromis elongatus
GCCAACTATCAAATGTTCCTAACAGGTAAAATGTTCAAACATAACTACAGTTGCACTTTTGACCCAATAACAACAGGTCAATCATCCATGTGAACAACTGAGCCCCAAATGACACTGGCCTGACAAGTTTAAGTTCTAGTTAATGCTCAAATAAATGCCTCTTCATCTGTCTCCATCTCTATTATCTCAGCGTTGCTGCTTTGAACCCGTCTGTTATCCATCAGTGCCTGGATAAGAGCATTAAATGTGTATCCTGGTGGCAGCTCCCCCCTGGGAGTTGAGGTGACTCCTACTGACATCTAGTCTGCTGAGAAGACATCATATCCTTTAGGTAACCTCCTTTCCTTGACCAGCAAATCACAACACTGAAGTCAGACAGCTTCCTATCTGGTGGAGGCCCACGGCTCTCTTCTCCAGTGGACAGATAGACACCACACAATGACAGACCATTTAAACCTTTCAGATCGGGCTGTAGCTGCTAATGCATGTGCTGAGAGCTGCTACTATTTGAATATAAAACAAGAGCAAGATAGAAAGGCAGAGCTTCCTAAAGAAAGATTTCTGTCATGGGGTTTATTAACTAACATGCTTGATAGCTAATGAGTTAATGTTAGCTCCCTATTGGATTCATTATCTCATGATAGTATGCTTGTTAAGTTTCCCAAACACTAAAATTCTTGCTGGGTGAAAATAAGTTTAAGTTACAACTGAGTATTTTTCTGCATTTCAAGCAATTTTTAAATTTTATTCCTTAAAAGCACCATGTAAATAAACCTTACTTACTTATAGGGGTGGGCGGTAGAATTTGTATACGGTAAAAAAGATATGAATTTTGCCAAAGGTAGAGATTTTGACTATATCTCTCTAAAGCCATAGCGTATGTTAATGGTTTCATTAAGCTGCGCCTGTTTTGGTCGAAAGCATCGCAGCGGCTGCAAGCAGTATCATTTGCAAATTATGCTAGGCGACAGTAATAGCAGAGAGACGAAGCACGTTTTGAAATATGAGGAAAGCCAAAAACTGCGCTTCCTCCACATCCATTGTTGAATTCTCTCGCAGCTGCTCTAGTCCCATGTTGTTGCAGTATATTAATAACTAACTTCATATTGTGGATGGATTATCTCAGTTGTTCTCCTGACTGAAGTTTGGTCCATTTACAGCATCCTGCCATGCGATTGCATTTGTCCCTAACCATCAGGAACACTCAGATTAACTTTTATCGAGTGGAAAAAAGTTACCGGTCATCCTTCACTGTTTATGTTATGCTAACCTAGCTATGTTGCTAATGATTGCATAACACATCATTATATACCAGCCAGTCCAACTCAGTAACCCTACAAATGTCACTGCTGTTTAGTTTTCTGTCTTCATTTATGTTGGAAGTGATATCAGAGCTGTATGTTTTAATTTTTTCAGAAATCTCTCAGTCAGAACATGGTATATCATGTTTAGGTGAAAACTAGCAAGCTAACTTACTGCTAACTTCTAACTTTGTTAAATTTAATAAATTCTGTTTTCATGGATGACTGGATGTTAAACTTAATTGTTACACCTGGTAAAGCAGCAACGCTGATCATTTTATTGAAGATGAAAGAATTTAGACAGTTTTTAACTCTGTCTTGCCGCAGTGATTGTTTGACTTTGGAACCTGAAACGGGTGAATTTTTTGGCCCAGATTACTCCATGAGGCTCCCGACTATGGTAGCCGTAATGCTCCAACAATCCATCAAGCGGTTTGGCTTCGAAGCTTACCAAAGTCGCACTAAAAGAGTTTTTGACAGATCTTTGAGCGCCGTGTACCACATAAAATCGGTTCGAGGTCAGTAAGCACAACCAGAATGCATACATAAGGCGCACTGTTGATTTGACAAAATTAAAGGATTTAAATAAGGTATACAGAAGAAAAGAATATATTGTGATTATATATATATATATATATATATATATACACACTTGAAATTATACCGCAATATGGTTTTTAGGCCATATCGCCCAGCCCTACTTAGTTACTAAAATAGTTTTGTAAACAGGGGTCCAAATTAGAGCTAAACTGAACCAGTAAAACGAGGCATGCTTTCAGGTAAGCCTTCCTTGTGATTTTAATGTCATTCTGAGTCAAAGTTCTCTTACTTCCCATGTCTGGCTTCAAAATACTAACACAAAAGCAGACAAAAGGCTGTTCACTGAACCAATGGGTGGCATTACAGTCCATTTTTATATACAGTCTATGCTTCTCCCCAGGAAAGACTTTGCCAACCTGCCATAATGAAATCAGTGGACCAGGGAAAAAAATTTGGAGTGAAAAGAAGCTGAATTAATATGATTAATGGTGAAACAAAACAAACAAGACTTTGCTGATGCCGTTGTGCTGATAATTATGCCATTAGATTAAAGTGTATCAGTTTTTACAGGTAATGATTGATAAAAATGGATGTACAGTGTAAACTTTTATGGTTTATAAGAGGAGCATGCCAGGAAAAAGTGTGAGAACCACTGGCTCAGTCTAATTAAAGTGATCAGGTGTTTTTGTCTGAGTTTTGTTGTCACTTTGGCCTAACTGCCCAGCCTGTCTGCATGCACTCTGACTGCCAGTAGGCCAGGAATGAAAGCCTGGCACCCCCCTCTCCTCTATCTGATCCCCTGTTGCTACCCTAGATGCCAACAAAGGTATTTCTGCCCCTAATCAACATGGAGTGGTAGAAAGATATGAACGCATGCCTGTTTTGTTTTTTTTGTTGTTTTTTTGTTGTTTTTACTCAAAAGCAGAAAGGACTTAAGTAAACAATAGGACACATTTTCTAGAGATAAAACTGCATTCCCAATAGCTACTACAATACATGGTGTAGGTTTATCAAGCTTTCTTCTCTATTCAATCTTAAAATTCACGAGTTGACGTTACGTCAATTATGTTTTGAAAAATGCGAGGAAAGTCATCCCTTCATTTCTGTCGTTTCTCCAACAACCATAAAGAGTTTGTCATAATGAGCTGTTTGTATCTGATCTGACACCAGAAAACAAGGATTAGGTGAGTTATTGTGTTTTAATGTCCCCTTTATTGCTGTTGCACATTCATGGTACATCTCGGAAAAAAAGATAACGCTAAGTCATTTGGGATATGTTAACATCATCATGTGAAAGCATTGGGTCTTGTGTAATGTACCAAGTTGCTAACTTACATCATACCTTACTCTGTTTTGATGTAATGTTAAATGTGTATAGTTGTACCAGCCATAACGGTTCTTCTGCATCATATTCTGGCCAGTTTGTCTCTGACACTCACAAGAAAGGCATAAACCTCTTTTTGAAAAGGAAATGGGCAGCAGCAGATAAAACCAGACATGACGGATTCAACAAACTCTGTCTTATTACAAGCTGAAATTTGAAATATGAGAATTTCATGTCATACACAGGAAAATATAATGTGTGCCTTCTAACTGTATTCATTGCCACCAGCACATGAACTGAAGGATCTGATGACTTTTGTTACAGAAAGGCAGATTAAAATAACTAATTTACAACACTTGAGTGAAACAAGCAGGAAATTTGGGAAAATAATCAGAAATCCAGACTACGATACAAAGACGAGGATGATGAAGATGATGTTGAAGAGAAAAACTGTAGTGTGTTCAACATGTGGCCGTCTCAGCTGACCTGTTAAATCTTACAGACAATACAAATAATGGTGATTTTCTTGTACTCGAAACGATTGAAGGATTTTCAAGTGAGCTTACTCTCACAATAGTGGGCCGTCCAGGGCAGGAGGGATACGCAGTCTGTACCCCGAACAGCACAATGTGCAAAAGCAAAAAGGGGAGCATGAAATGATGGCTCGAAAACCTCCAGACCGCTTAGCTTTGAGTGCTTCGTCATAACAAAGCTGACCACCACTGCTCACCAGTATTGAGACAATACATTCATCAGTGACAGCCAGTGCTGTGTAGGCCTGTGTTAAAATCAAATTTAAAAAAAAAAATCAATTGTAATATTTTTGTAGCACTACCGTTTTAGTTCTGAACACCATCAGAGTGGGTTAGTTAAAATAAATTCCTGTAAAGTCTCTCAGCACATCCACAGTCTGAAGCAACTTTCAGCTCCCCTCCCTAAAAGCTCACTGTGCTTATTGAGACCGTCTCATCCTCGTGTCATGTGGAAGCTTCAAAAGCAAAATAGAAAACACTGTTTCTCTTTCTTGGTTGCAAATTGCAATCTCCTAAATCCATTTTTTTTTCTCCATTCAGATCTGATCTGGAATACAACAAGCATAAATATCAACAGCGAGAAAGTTTAGAACTGGATCTCTTTTCAGAGAAGGATATGTAAATGTATTTTACTCTTTTACTAGAAACTGAGTAAATATACATGGAGTGCCCACTTTTGCTCAAAGACCTTACAGTACATGAAACACAAAATAAAATACACCAGTATTCACAGAGAAGTGTACTAGAGTCAGCTTTGGTTTGGTCATCCAGTCACTACAGAAGCAATGAAAAAAAAGAAGAAAGAAATGCAATCTCACTCTCTAAGGTCTCTTTTTATGGCCTAACAATTTTTGCGATTTCAAAACTTACTAAACAAAAAAGGGGAAAAAACTTCTCTTTAGCTATCAGCAAACAACTGCAAAATTTAATTAAAACTAATAGTTGATTGCCAGTTTAACGATAGGTAGTTCACCTCGACTATTTATGCTACATGAGTTTATTCTATCCACCTACATGCTCATAGTACATATGTTTGAGGTAAAATAGGTAAAAATGTACATGAAAATACAGCATTTGAATATCACATTGTATGAGATGGAATTTATAACTTTTAGGAATTAAAAAAATGACTACAAATTAAAGTACCTTGTAAACTTTTCCAAAACAAGCATTAGAGATGACCAACATAAACAAACATAAAGCAGTTCAAAAAGGGTTATAAAGATATGATCTTCATGAGTTATAAAGAAAGGGAAAATGTGCAAATTCTGAAAATGTCGCCGTCGTTATTACTACTGCAGATTATATCAGTAAGGAAGCTGATTAAATATTGACCGATAAATTGTGGCAAAGGGGTGGGATTAAATAAGTGTGTGTTTCTTTCCCCTCTTTTTTGATATGTAACTGAATCAGAACAGGTGAAGCAATATTGAAATGTATTAGTGTTATTTTATAGCATTTTTTTCCATTCTTTTCTTTGCTAAATGAACTTTGTATATTGTTCACATGATCAAAATAAATTAACAGACAACAACAACAACAACAACCTAAAGAAGGATCTTTAAATTAAAATGTTTGAGCTCTCTTTGTCTGTTTTCATGAAATCAAAAATATTGAACTCAGTCATAAGCGATACTTATTTTAGTGCCCTTGACTAAGACACTGGAGCTTCTCTTTGACATCTCATTTCTTAATAAAATAAAGCACCACAAAAAAATACAATATATAATATAGCAAGAACGCACATTGTCTTGTGCTTCACGCACAACTTTAGCTTCATTAATTCAGTTTCCTAATACTAAAACCAAGCTGGAATACTTTACTTTCTAATTCAGTGCAGAAGGGAGCATAGCAAATTACAGGAGAGCAATTTAAAGTGATATTTGCTGTTACTGTGAACGCTGGCACGACACCATATGAGCCGTCTGCAAAAATGGCCCGTTTCACAGTGCATTTAACATTTCCAACTTCCATGTCTGTGTCCCTTTAAGAGAAGGCTGAGTCTGCAGCTGTGAAAACTCTGCATTGTTGCTTCTCTTACTTCTACTTTCAAACTTCAGTTTCAGCCCTTGCAAAGATTTTCAGAGCCACTCTCTGGACACTGGCAGGTACTTTCACCAGGAGCCAAACTTCCCAGCATGCCTTGTAGCAGGGCAGGCTTTGTTCCTAAAGTTAACTGTGAAGTTGCTCTGCTTGTGATACGACCCTACTTCGTTCTTCCTCGAGCGGGTTTACATCTATACTGTCAGAAAAATGACATTTTCACTCTTTTAATTGCACCAATATTGAAAACTCGTGCAGAAATCTTTTACAGCTCCCAAAGCATGCGTGGCTGTAATTTAAAAGCTCAGCTCATGAGAAAACCCCCCAGCAAACTTCTAAACAGCGCTTAATAACAGCCATATAATGTTTTATATCAAACATTTCCTTTCATCATCTCTCCAGAAACTTGAATTAAACTACTGGAATTAAAGACACATCTTTAATCACACTGCCCTTGGTGTACTTTCTGTAATAGATTCATCATCAAAGATACTTAATAGCTTAAAATGGGACCCATTTTCTATGATGCACAGCTAAATAACATTTATTCATAATACCATGGAAACAGTTCCAATCTTTGCTCCAAAGTGGATATTACAGCTCCGCTGGTTAACATGCGAGGGACAGTGCAGGCTGCCTGCAGCATCTGGTGGACACCTGTAAGACTGCAAGTCACTCGATTAAAAAAAAAAACCCAGAAGCCTCTTTGATTTTGCTAAGTCACTAAAATTCCTGGGCAAGTGTAAGCTAACCTTCTGTGGTAGTTCTGTAGACATGTGGGGTACTCTACCTAAGCTGTCTATCACTAAATCAAAGGAAACCTACACAACAATGAACAGTCAGTGAAACACAAATCTGATCAGCCAGACAAACCAGAATACAGGTTTTTATTTTACTATGTTCAAGTCATTGTGTTCACCTTGTGTATATTTAAAAAATGCAATTGTTCCCGAGCTTCTACTTCTTTCTTCATAATCTCTGAATAAGCTCTGATGTGTAAACAATTATAAAAAGTATGTCAACATATGTAGAAGGTTTTTCTTAATGGCTAATAAAGACAAAGAAAGCCCATTAAAATGTGTGTTTAACTCGAGCACTTAAGAGCTATATCTAGTGAGCACTGTGAACTCAATAATCACTGCGAGTGAAGCTGATCACAAAGGGGCAATCACTGACACCAAAACAATTAGGTTGCATGGGTCTAATCCCTTGCACAGCACTTAGGACACTTTTAAAAGCCACTAGGGCACACTACAGAGTTCCCTTAACTTTTAGGGTGCAGTCTGGTCCATTTTTAAAGTCACTGGGGCACGAGCCTGATTGTTAAGACCAGGGAAAGTAATCCCTGGAGTCAGGCCACTAAACCTGCTCTGTCCTTGTAACCATAGCAGCAGACAGGTAGTGTCTGGGTCACAGGGCAAACACTGCCAAGCTTCAACCCTGGCTGATGCAACATGTTTACGCATTCATTTATTGGATTCTAAGACATGTGAAAAGTCGCCCTTAATAAAAATGTACGTGTCCGCTGTAGGAAGTGGGTTTTGCTATCAAAGTGTGACAAACTTTCAAACAGTAAAACTCATATCATTATTAGATTACATAACAAAATATATACTATAAGTTCATAACTTTAAGTAGTTTCTCTGTAAAGAAATTATTTAAAGACTTTAAAGTGGACTTCAAGAACAACAAAACAGATGTTTCTATTCAATTTACAAAATTATAAATCAGTTAATTGAAAAAACCCTCACATTGATAAGTGGTGAATATAACAACTCTACATCTTTGTCAGTACACTAAATCTAATTCCCTTTATGTTTATTAACACAGTTCAATCTACTATTGCATCATGTTTGTGTACAGCCTCATAAAAGTCATAAAATACCAAATATTTATTTAAAAAAAACATCGTATAAAAAAAATAAATAAAAAATATAAGAAAACACATAATGTCACATGAGGATGAGACAAACTGTCCAATTGAATTTTGCCTCTTCATAAAAAAAAAAAAAAAAAAAAAGCCCAAATGATGGTCTTGCCCTTTTGAAAGGAACACATGATCTCCTGTGGCCTTTTCAGCTTTCTCCCTCTCTTTTCAGTTGCTATGAGACACTCGAGATGAAGCCAAGGCTTCCACAATTCATTACTGGAGGAATAAAAGCCAAAGCACTGGACAAAGCAGGGCAGACCAACTCAAACTAGCTCCCACTTAACACACACATCACACCTCTGAGTGCTCTGCTGACATACAAATGGCCAATTCAAGACGTCTTCTGTCTCTCCTTGTTTTTTTTTATTTTTATTTTAAAAACCAGGCATATGGGTTAAGGAAAATAAAACAGGTACAATGTGAAAAGTTATCAGGTCAAACATTTCTTACATTAGAGACCAGATAAGACATTTTTCACATCAAGGATTTCAGGAAAGATTCAATTTTTAAAAAATTTTTTTTTATACGTTCTCAGTAGTGTAACGCACTGCTTTTTATTGAGTTTGCGCCAAAGGTTGAACAAGCTACAATGCAGCCTCACCTGTCTCTGGCTTCCCACCAGCTCTGACTCGCCAAATCGTGAAACATCTCTTTTCTCTCCAACCAATCAGATCTGAATCTCTAGCTGTTCTCATGCAAAGAAAGGAAAAGGAAAGCCAATGAGAAATGTCCCTCCTCCTTCCCCTCATATACTACACACACACGCATAACAATCACCATCTGAGAAATGCCAACAGACGGGCAATCAGTCATTGTAATTAGGCTTGCTGCCATTCCCCGGCCTTCATAATTCAGGCTAGAGCTGGAGGACATAGGTAGCAAGATCCCAGCTGCCACAGCCCACCGCTGGTTCACCCAAGCCTCGAACCAAGCCACTCCCCTCTTCCATCTCTGCTCTGTACAATGGAGGTTGGGTGGGGGGGGCAGCACAATTATAAGGGGGTTGGCTGACTGCAAAATTACTCCCCTCACCCCAGTCCCACTCCTTTCTTTTTTCACTGCACTGCAGAGTTTTCTTCAGCTAAGAAAATGGCTTTTAAAAAAGAAAATATTAATCTAAACACATAAAACCACTATAAAACACAACTTTGTGTCATTTAGCCCATACAACTTTTAAGACGCAAAGGTGTAGGGGGGACACTGGATTCACAGTATGGACACAGCAGACTGTTTTTCCTTGGAATTCAAAGCTAAACAGGAAACTATGGCAGTAATTTGCAGAGATTTATTTTATTTGCTTACAGGCTGTGGTTTATTCAGAAACTGGCTATGCCTATTCTATAGGACATGAAGTTTTTTTGGCAGTGAAATGAAGAACTGCAAGTTCAGCCAAAATAGACAATAAAGCAGAATGGAGAAACATGCCAAATTGCTCGGGCAATTCAGTCCAGAGGCTCATTTTTCCAAAATGATTCATACTGGAAAGAAAAGCATTTCCCTGTCCTTAGATGAACTTAGTGTGCTCGCCGTCGGCTTTACAAGGAAGCGATGGGGGAGGGAGGCGGATGTGTTCACACTCTGGTACCACAAACACACGTGTGTGTGTGTGCACACACACACATTTGACTGCACAGCCATGACTACAGATTCTTTGCTCATTGGGGAATTAGGTAATACACATATACGTCTCAAACACAGACACATATGTATGCTACTTTATAATGATATTTTTTACATAACAGAGGGAAACCATATTTGAGTCAGTTTTCATTGCTTTATATTTCAACTTTCTTAAAATTTTATGAACTGTCTTGTACAACAATTCTCCAGGCTTTCGGAAAGTCTTTCGAAGCTTTTCTTTGGACACTGGCTGCTTTTTCACTTATTTTTTGTCCAGTCTCTGCACCAGACCATTTTCAGAGGAATGCCTAATGTTTGTCTGCTGAGCCACTAAACACTGACTTATGATCAATTCAAGCATACAAAGGCACTCAACTTAAAGGATGAACCCGTATAGCATCTACACATAACAGACAACAAAGACCAAGTTTTAAATTGTATCTTTAGATTTTTTGTCATTGGCAACTTGTCAAAAGTCATGTTTAATTTTAATAATTAAAAATTAATTAAAAGTCATTTAAACAATATTTAATTTATTTCGCATGATGTATTAGTTGAGTTAGCAAAAAATGCCAGGTTGACAGGCAAAAACTAGCATGTTTGCACCAACAACGTAAATCCCAAACAGCTATTAGCTGAACATCTCAGCATGGCGTGCAGTGTGTCCTTAAACAAAGTGAGGAAACTGGAGGACAAAAGAAAAAGTGGCAGGTCTAAAAAAAAAAAAACGATCTACAGCAGATGAACAGTATCTGAAAGTCATGCAGAATCAAATTCAGCAACAGCTCACAGCTGATCCCTCCACCAAAGCTTGTCAAGAAGCCAGTCTTTAGGAAAGTAAACAGGGAGAAAATGCAAACGTATATAAAATGTCTTGGGTCAGCCACACAGACTCATTGAGAATGATAAATCCAAATCTAAAATTTTCAATACAAATTGTGCCAATATTATTGGAAGGAAAAGAGAGATGTACAACAATGAGTATCTACAGCAATCTGCAAAACACGGTGGAGGCTCTATCATAGTTTGGGGCTGCATTGCACTGACTCAAGAATGTATGCGAATGTTTGCTCATACTATTCTTATTAGCACTTAAGGTATTTTATTAGGTATTTCATTAAATTTTATTGTTTTTATTTATATTTTCATATTTTTATGGATGATGCAATGATCGGGGGGGGGCACTTTTAATTTCGTTGTACCTGTGACAGTGACAATAAGGACTTTCTGATTTCTCTGATTTCAACCACCCCATCCAAAAAGGATTAAATTGCAAATATAAAAAATATCATCAAATTTTGACTTACTGTACAATTTGGCAATTGGTCAATTTTTTTCCTATGACAATGTTCCCAAACATATTGGCATTGCAGTAAACACATACCTGAACAAAAAACATGCAATCAGCCATGGACTGGCCTCCACAGAGCCAGCACCTCAACAATACTGACGCAGTGTGCGAACATCTTGACAGAGAACTGAACAAAAAGGCAGCCAACATCCAAAGAAGAGCTTTGGATGTCCTTCAGGAAGCCGGGTGAACTGTTCTCCAAGGTTTCTTAAAGAAATTCCAAAAAAGCCTCCTAAGAGAGGCTGTGTGAAGAATATATATAGTCATACTTTCAAACACTGTATTTCTACGTATGTTTGCATGTTTTAATAAACTGCTGAACCTATTTCCCATTTTCTGTGCTGAACACGAAGAAATTACATCTGCAGATTGTTGTATTTTATGCAGCTTGAAACCATGACTACAGGACAAACAACGCTTTTTAAGACTGTAAGTGTTCAGTGCAGTAGCAGTAGGGTTTAGAAACGAGGGAAAACTAAAGGCAAGTTTTGTATCAGTCAGCAGTGTCCTGAGGCTGGTTTACTGGCCTGTCTGGCTCAGCTGGCTGACAGTGTTCACCTGTTCCTTCTCTCCACTGCAGGATGGCAGCTAACAGTCTGCAGCAGCACAACGGGGATAAAAAGCTAAGACTCTTTTAATAATATTTGCTTACTAGGCGTGACACTTCTCTGTGCTAATTAGCTACTTTTCAATAAAGACAGACAAAAAGCCAGCTACTTTAAAAATACAGCCTTCGCCAACATGTCAGGACAGGCTCACATATCATGTGATGGAAGAATGCTGATAACTTTATGTGTATATCCCATGCATCAAAATTAGACCATGAAGTAAGCAAACATCTAAGCATTGGGTTACATGTAAAAGATAAAAAGCCTTTAATCCATTATGCTGCAAATAATGATACTTATGAATGTGTTTTGTACATCATTAGTGTTATGCAGCAGATGTGAAATAAAAACAATAATCAATCATGAACAGAACAGAATAGAAATATCTAAAGTTTATGATTTAAAGTTATCAAACTGTTAGTGTTTTTTTACTTTGAGACCAAATCATGTCTGCACTGCCATTTTTGTGACCTTGCAAGGTTTCCAAGTCAGGCTTAAAATTAATACTCAGAATGTAGAGTGCAGCAGCATTACATCTCGCCGGTGACATATTTGGTCAGCGGTATGAAGGTTAAAAATGAGAATAGGCCGGCTGTGTTATTGCTGACTCGTGCAAAATGTGGGCAAATATGTTACAAAGTGGCAATTAATCAGACAAATTCACTCAGGATCAGTGGAATGACGGATTTAAAATAGTAACAAATCTATGAGCGACACAGTGGCAGAAATATGGCGACGAGGTCTCTACACAAGGGTGTGACACAAAGCAGGAATTTATTTCAACCCCCGAGTCTTTCGAACTGTTGCTCCAGATGTTGCCTTTCTACAACTGTAAATAAAGGAGGAAAGCACTACTTGCCATTTAAGATAGAAATTATGTTAGTTTTCAGCTGCTTCTGTAAAAATCCAGCATTGGTGGCGTGTCATTATTGAGACATAACATTACACTGGT
This sequence comes from Hemichromis elongatus, assembly GCA_015108515.1. Taxonomy (NCBI): domain Eukaryota; kingdom Metazoa; phylum Chordata; class Actinopteri; order Cichliformes; family Cichlidae; genus Hemichromis; species Hemichromis elongatus. The sequence goes on from VUQR01024342.1 coordinate 25,647, forward strand.
TTCACTGGTGGTGTCTCACACAGCTTTTTTTTTTTTTTTTCAGCTTCATACAGAGGTCACAAGCAACATCTAGCTACATCTGATGTGGAACAAACCAAGATGAAGATAAAGCTACAATGACGAAGCCAAGACTTCAACCAACAACTCTGTTTCCCCCCCAACCTTGTGATTCCTTGTGAACATATGTGACGTACTTGATGATTTATGACCAAGTAGTCTCCTTAAATTCCAGCAAATTATGTTTCATTCTGTATAAACCTTGTATAAATCAACACTCAAAACATGTACACCTCTTTTGTAGGTGGTTTATTAAATGAAATGCATTTTGGAATATTGTTCCCTTGCCAGTACTATAACCCTCTTCATATTGTCCAAAGTTAAAAAACTACAACATAAGGAGAACTATTATTATTATCATCATTACTACACAGAAACCAGACCACTCTGTTGTGCTGCATGAACTTTACCTATCATCATCTTTAGAGTTCAAGTACAGCTTGTGTGTGTGTGTGTGTTTTTCTCCCTTCCCCATGGCAGTGAACCTGAAACCACATGACACCTAGCAACAATGGGCGCCTGTGTACAAATAGAGGAAATTTTTTTTTTTTTAAGAACCACAACAGAAGTAAACTTTACACCACAGCAGCGTTTAAAACCTAGCTTTAAATATGTGTCAAACTTAAAGAAAAAAATTAAATATAAAATGAATAAAAAAAAAAAACACTCAGCACACAGTAAAAATAAAACACTAAATATACCACATACCTGTTATCAGCGCTACACAGGAGTTCTGACACCATAAAAACCACTTTAATCGTGGCCCCAATATACAAGTCAAGCTATAAATATTACACTATCACTTCTCCGTTTTAGCTCCTATTGATATCAAAGGTGAAATTATTTCTGGGTCCATTAAATGTCGGCTAACATTTCATATCGTGCTGCAGAACAAAGAAAAGTTGCGTTCGACTCACCACAACAACGCACCATGTGCTGCGAATGTCCACAACGCAACAGGCGAGAGGAGGGGAACCGAGTCACAGCCGTTCTTTTAAGGTCTTCAGTCCCGCCTGCTGCAGCTGCTCGGTGCTGCTTTTACTTCTGAGAGAAACTTAAGAAATATCTATGTCACCGCTGCGCTTCGTTAAATACAGATAGCCCAGGGAGGTGGGGGGGGAGAGAGAGGGAAAAAAAAAACAGAAGTGATGATCCGCCGGCTTATAATCTACGCGGTGGTCTGACGGCTTTGGTGAGGACAGGATTATACACATCCCAAAGAAAGCTTTTCATCTGTTTCATCCGATGCTGCTGTCCCCAATATCCCCACAAGTCTGCATGCATGGCGACTGAATCAGTTTACTGTGCGTGAAGGCTGCTCTGCAACTTATTGCAGCCGACAGGGGTTGACTGGTTGTTTTACGTGAAGTCAGAAATATTTATTTGCTTTTTTTGTTGTTGTTGTTTGTTTGTTTTCAATTTGCTCTGTGGATATTCCAGGTGCTCATGTATATGTGGCTGCAGTGCATTTCCTGCTGGAGCACTTGCATGCCTTGGTGCATGCAGTGAGCCACCTGCAATACCTGTAAAGTTTGTGTAAATAGCAGTGGAATAGTTTTGGACTCTTATATTCAGCCATACTGAGCAACTTTGGCAACCTTATTTCTATCTCTGTACGTTCTAATTCCTATTGGGATTCGCTGCTATTTTACTTATTAAGATTACAGTTAGAGCACTTTTACTCTTGCTTCTGTGCCCTTTAGCAGTTTGCTCAGAGATTTTGGGGCAAGGTTGTCTTATCTGGGTGGCGGGAGGGGTGTCATATTTTGCATTTTAGAGATTTCAGCACCAGGTTATCGTTTGTCATTAGTGAAGCACTTAGCATGCTTCTTGTTGCTTGCACTTGAGCAGTCAGTAACTCACTCTGCAGCCGTTTGAATGCTGATTTGAGCTATCACTCAGAATAGCTCGCTCTCACAGTATCTTAAGTTGCACCTGTTGCATGAATGGCTCTGAAATGCCAGACTTGACAGACGGTAAACACAGGCCGCTCTGCACTTTTCCATCCGGGGCGCTAATAAATGACTTTTGCCCAGCAACATGTTTTGCGGCCAAGCCAGGGCGCTTAGGTCTCTCGATAGCAAACAAACACCACCTTTCACACTGAGGTGACTTTAATGATCATTTTGATCCTGGCGCGGTGCGCTGGCACAAGCAATGCAACCCTGTTGACCCCATACTGCATAGAGACAAGGGTAATGAGATTAGCTTTGCATGAGTGTGGCTTTTGTTTGTGACGTGTCCTCTCCAGATTGTGCATGCACAGCTTTTCAAGCTCTGCAGTTCATGTGACAATATAACTGCAGTTAAAGGAGTAAGGATTACAGGGTGAGGTGATCGGGTTCACAGAGCTGTGTGCTGAGGGCAAGAGTTAGGAAAAGTGCATGTGGGGAAGGAAATTATGTGAAATGTCCAGGATTTTTCACAGTTTCCAGAAAGAAAGCGGTGCAAGTGGTTCACCTTTTGCGTTGTGTTAATCCTGTTATGTTTCAGTTTGTGCACTTTCTCAAAAAATGTTAAAAGAATGGTCTTATACCTGTGTTAACTTTTTAAATTTGGAAAAAAGTGTTTTCGGTGTGACCTCATATCTGCTTTATTTCAAACTATAAAACTACTGCAAAAAATATGTGGTTAAAATCACACTTTTGTTGCCACCAAAACAACATCGATTACATCAGGTGGTTATAATGCTGATTACGTAAGGTAGTTGAACCATTTGCTGGTCTTCAGAGCACTTGCTGACAAAGAGGATATGTTCAGACCACTTACACAGAGTCTGCACAGACTGTCTCTGGTTTGCCTTTAACAGTTGCTCGTCAGGCTGTTCCAGAAACAAATGCAATGACAAAGACACAACTGTGATTCTGCTTGTCAAATCAAATGAGTTAAAATGTTTAGGAGAGACTTCTGTTCTGCCACATGACAAATCGCATGTTATCTGCCGGGTCAGTGAAAGTCAGTGAAACTATTATATTTTGAATTTAGCTTTGTTTTGTCGGTGCACATGATTGCCCTTTTGTATCCTCTGCTGCTTGATCGGGAGCACCGGCCTACATATACAAATACAGATACTCTGACTGGGGGTTAACCGTGTTAACCATCATCCAGGGGCATGTCAATTCCCGCTATGGAGTAGATCCTTGAGGCTGCCTGATTCCACTGAGATGCTTGACCTTAAAGGCTCTGGAGGCTCACAGTTCACTGAGTAATGCTTATTTGTGCACACAGTGTGTTGCTCAAGTTGAAAAAGGCTGCTTTGCACAAAGAGACAATTCTTATTGGTGTCTGGACTCCATTTCTGTTTTATATATTTATATATTTGTAGCAGAGCTGTTAATTTGCTTTGGACTGTGAAAATGGGACTACAGTTTTTATATGAATTATGCTTCAGTTGTGTTTTCAGTGCCCAGACCACCAACCTTACAAACAAGACATCCTTTAAAATGCTCCGTGAAATCTAAAAGATTGTAAAGCAAAACTGGCTTCAGATTTCACATTTCTTGGCTGTCATTAACCTTCTCCCATTCTCCCTCGTGCTAGTCTGTTAACTTTCAGAGGTACCCCTGAAGGAAAACATGTTCATTAAATTCCCAGCAGGATTCCGTACACGGGCTTCACCCCGTCATTGACAGATTCATGAATGACTCAATATGCGTCTGGATTTGTAACCTGCGAGGGCTTAAGAAAAAAGTCTGGGAACAATGGCAACTGAGGCAAAGCTGGAGAGCCTTCAGTCTAAACAAAATCTCATTGTTCGTGTTTTCCACAGTCAGGGGGTTAGGCATCCCCCCCCCCCCCCCCCCCCCCCCCCCCCCCCCCCACGCACACCCAACCC
>VUQR01024342.1:29558-39882 GCA_015108515.1 Hemichromis elongatus
CCGGGGGGGGGGGCCCCCCCCCCCCCCCCCCCCCCCACACACACACCATAGGACTCCCAGAACCTTAGTCCGCTGTTCCACCCCAGTCTCAGTACTACACCAGCTTGTAGTAGGACTAGTAATTAAACAGGCTGCCTCTCAGTTTCTGCAGCTCCACAGGGGGAGTCCCTGCATGAAATGCACTCCTCATTCTGAGTCCAGACAGCAGCTGATGAGGGATTATCTGCTGGCAGAGGCATGGCATACTCCCCACCATAATCTTCAATTAGTTCAGTTCACGGTCATATGTTGGGTGGACCTGACACTACCTTTCCCACGGCTTTTTCATAAACTGCAGCAGTGTATTATAAAAGGTACATGTTTTAGATATTGCATGTCATTTTTTTTAACTTACAGTGTTCAGACCTGGTATATTACATCATATGTGGATCCTTTATGTATTTATATACCCTATGATAATCACATGCAGTATGTTGAATCGCAAAATGATCACCTCAGATGGCTAATAGGTACTTTTATTTATTTCTTCAAATCAATTTTCACAAGGCTCTACTTTCAGCTAGTAATCACATGTATTCATTTACTCATGCTACTAGTACCTTAACCTTAATAAGACTCTGTAATATCGACTACTTTGACTCTGGAGCATTGCCTGTATTGGACAATTTCAGCAAAAATCAAAATCTGACAAATTTCATTAATCGCTAGAGAATTCTAAAAATCAGCAGCTTAATTTTAAACATGCCGTTGCACAACCTCTTGCAACTAAATTCAAAGTTAGAACTCATTTTATGCCTTTGCCAACCAGTAAAGTTGCCATCCAATCAGAGATCACCTTGACTTTTATATAAATAACTCAACCAACTGATTTGATTCCATTTGATATTTGTTGGATTTTTTTGAGTTTTGTATTTTTAGGAGGATATGGTTAACTTATGAAATCAAGCTCTAAAAAAACTTGTGCTTCAAACTTGGAAAGGGTATCATCAATCAACACCATCCTCTATGGATAACGTGACGAACATTGAAACTATATTCTTTCAAAGAGAAAAGGTTCAGATGAAATCCAGCATATTTTGGTGTGAATCTATCCAGGACTACCAAAGTGCACGCGTAGTCCCAACACTGTATCACAGTGTGATATTTTGCAGCTTAAGTGCAAAAGGTGTTGGGGTGTTTATAGAAGGCACCATGGAAGTTTTTGAATATATCAAAGTGCTGGTGGAAAAGATGACTCCCAGTCTCTAGTAGCTTGGCAGAATATAAATAATCCAGTGTCATACCGATCCAAAGCAGACTCCCAAAAGCTTTTGTAAAGAAGAAAAAAAGTGAAAACTGTGACCTGACTAAGTATAACGTGTGTCTTTAATATAAAACCTTGGGAGTATTTTAAAGAAAGAGGTAAAGGAACACGGCTCCTAGAAAAGAGCAGCTGGAAAACAATCCCTAAAGGATGAAGTCTGTCCAATACAATCCAATACAGTCATATAATGGAAAAGTCCAGTTTAAATAAATGATCATGTAGTTGCAGTGTGTATCCTTTTCTAATACTAGTTTGCAGCTTGTTTTTTGTGTGACTTGCATGAGAGTCATAGCACTGAAATAGAACTTATCTAAAGGCATTTCACATCAATACTGGTGTTTGGGTCTAGCATAATCAGAAAGTGCTACAGCATGAAAATCATCCAAAATCCACCTGCATGATGAACTTCAGTTTGTTATAGGGACCAAGCTTCCAGTCTGGAGATAAGCCAGTAGCTGGAAAAAAGAGGTAATAGCATTGTTTGCCAAAAGCAGAAGTGCAAGATGGCTAAGCCAAAAGGTGCTAGGCTAAAAACAAACCCTATCTGATCAGCTCTCCCATTCATCCTACTTTCCAATATCTGCTCCCTAAACAATAAATTGGACTACATCTGACTTTAGCAGACTACCCCGTGGGAGTTTACAGAATGCTGGTCCTTTGTTTTCGCAGAGAAATAGCTCAATTCTGGATGGAACGCCATTCGCTTAGAGGGGCCCGCCTCTTTCATGCTGATAGAAATGGAGCTATGTAAGGCAAGAGTCGTGCTGGTGGCATGAATACCCTTGGAGTTTTTCTTGGAATTTTCCTGTAATGGATTCTGCTGGAATAGCAGATTAACTTTATGGACCTGTCCCATGAATGCGTTTTTTGAAAAATGCAGCATTTTATATATTATTTGGATCCTAAACTCACCATCAATACCTGGATGGAAAAACACTATCACTGATGGATTGACGTGAATAAGAATTTATATAGGCAGTATGGTGGCTCAGTGGTTAGCACTGTTGTCTCACAGCAAGATGTTCAAACTTCAGTAGGCCCCTTCTGTGTGTAGGCTGTATGTTCTCTCTAAGAGCTTCCCTCCCTGGTTAAATAAAGGTTTGAATATTATGATTGTACCTAGAAATTTAAGTTAATCCATTAATGTAGTCATGTGAAATCCAGAAGTAGTCATCTAATCGGAAGAAAATGACATAATTAAGAAACCTAACTGATTATAACTAACTAAACTAACAAAGAGAAATAGCATGTGGGAAACACAGCAACCCTACCAGTGTGCATGCATATAACCCAAGTTCAGAGTTATTTTGCAATAATTACCTGAGACTTTGTAAGATAATGCCTTATTGCATGCATGGTTTACAGTCATCCGCACTCGGCTCTCGGCTCTAATTGTTGACAGTAGCTCTCAAATTACATAAGAGGAAACCTGTTAATTACTTTGACTGAAAGACCAGTTAGAAAGTTCACATGATGAAATCCGTGTGTAAATGCAGAGCAAAAACTTTAACAGTTTAAATACAAAACACCCCAATAATAGCATGCAGCATGGATCAGAGCCACTGTCTTTGTATTTACTGGAAAAAAAACTGTAATTGTGTTTCTGATGTAAATGTCAAATTATAGGCTTAAGTTAAATTCCTGCTTACCCGAGTAGACAAAGTGTTATTCCTTATTAGCCTTAGTCGATATTTGGTAAACTTTTAACATTCTGTAGAAACAATCCATGTGAAAAAATTATTACTATCATTATTATTATTATTATTAAGTCCAAAACACAACATTTTTTACCATGTATATGTTTCATCAAGCAAATAGTAGTTTTTGGGGGGCTTACATGTTAAAGTGCAACTATGTCTGAGTTTAATTAAGAGCAGTGTTTGGAAAGTAACACTATATTCTGTTGAGCCACGTCTCTGTGCTTTAACATAACTTAAGCTAATATATTGCTCCAGTGCTAAAGTTAACTTGCAACAGCCTGCCAAGAAGCTGTCAAATTAGAAATGGGGTCTTTCAGTACATAAAAAAATAGGATCTGGATCCATAAGTCTCTGTTGTCTCTGTGAATGTTATTTAATCCAATCATGAAACCACCACCTTGTCACTTATTCCTCTCGCTTGTACATCAGCTTGAGCTTTAGAAGATTAATTTGACTGTGATGCACAACCAAATATCGGACATATTTCCTAAAGCAATGTAGGTAAGAGCACATTAAACTAAACTTGTTTTAAATATTTCTTTTACAAAAGGGAGTCCGTATTTGAAGTCTAACACAAATTTAGTAAATACTTATTAAAAGTACCTTAGAACCGATAGACATTTTTACAAGTCCGTGTGCAAACCAGTTAGCCAGTGGTTTCGCTTATTGCGGAGAAGAAGCTCATATTACATTCTTATAGCAAGCATGAAAAAACCCAGCAAAGTCCAATGTGAGTCATGTGTATGTGGGAAAGGGTCATCTCAGGTAAAGTGATCACATGGGCTTTCATGGTCTTGTATGTCACCCTGTTATTGTTGACAAAAGCTTTGCCATATGCTGTGTACTGCAAGAAGTCAACCTGGCACAGACACAACGCCAGAAATGCCGTGACACAAACAGGGTATGGGATTCCCTTAGTTCATCTGTGACCTGCTTTTAAGGACAACACTGAAAGGATGAGCACCTATGCAACCAAGTGCTTTTGTGGGTGTGTGTTTGTGGGTCTTGTTTGTTGCGCAGTGATAGGCTTAGATAGGCTGGCAGACGTGCCTTAACAAGATGTGGGGCAGGCCTTGATAACACACTCAGTTGAGCTCTCTATTTTCGGTCATGGGACTCCATGAACTCGCTCACCCCAGCCAGTGCAAATGAAAAACAGTTGGCTTAACATTCAAATATCAAAATGTAGCAGGAAATTTGGTTTTCTTTGTTATTTTAATGCGATCACGTGCAGCAGCAATAACATTTTGGCTCAAACACGTGCACGTGTGTTTTGCATCCATTCTTGCGTTGCATGTTTGTAGCATGCTATATTCTATTGTGTGAAATTTGTGTGGACACATGCACTCAGAAGAGATTTTTGCATGTGGCATCCAGTTCATTTATTGTTGAGTGTTTGTCAGGGCTTTACCGCATCTAATCCCTTTCAGTGCACTCTGAGGGTCTCTATTTGGGGGTTTTATCCCTCTTTGCTGATGCAGATTGTCTGTTGGGCCATCCCCACAACCCTGCTGCAGCTCTGTTATTCATCACGGCATATGTTATTCATCACATGTTGTAATGAGCTGTCAGAAGGAGCCTTGACAAATGCTGCCTTTCTGTTTATGAAATGATCACGTTGGCCTCGCACTTCAAACCACTAGTATCATCCAGTGATGACTGCGCCTCACTTGTAAAATCTGTTTTGTGGGGATGAATCACCATAACTCAAAGGTAGGAAGGTAGGAGGATGTTATATCTGAAAAGTCAATGAAATACAAAATCCTTCATTGCATACTAATGTTCTAAAAAATAAAAAAAACAAAACAAAAAAAAAACAGGAAAGACTTATTCAGGCTTGTGGATTTATCACTGAACAACATAATTTCCTTTACAGTAACTGACCTCAAAGAACTTACACCAATCAGCGCTGCACACTGCACAATACAATACTGTATATCTTTTGCACTCTTACTCCCCTTGCCTCCCTGGCCATAAAAAGACCCCCCCTCTCCACACACACGCACACGCACACACACACACACACACACACACACACACAAACAGATTCCTTCCAGAGATGACAAACACACATTGTCCTTGTGCAAGGCCAGGCCGAAACAATCACTTCCTTTGTGATGGAATGCTCGCAGGTCAGGCAAGGTCAAGGATCTTTAAGGACTGTAAAGCGATAAAAAAATGCACATATGTGTGGAAAGGAAAATGGGCCTCATTTACAAGAAGGTTATTTATAGGAGTGTTTTCAGTGTATGTTACTGTAAACACCTTATCACCAGAGGAGATCCAGCTTCCTTTTTGTGGACCTCCATTTTATTTACATCCCAGTCTTGTTCAGACAAAGCGCCATTTCTGGCGCAGAGCTCAGCTCGAGATATTTCAGTTGCTGCATGGAGATGGTTTTGTTGCTCCCCACGTCGGTCTTTATTCCCCTTCACCCCTCCTTCTCTGCACCGGCTGAATCAGCACACTGGGCCTCACACTGGTGTCACTTTGCAATGGCATCCCCATAGAATTACTTTACAGAGACTGTCCATGTATCAGTGGCTGAGACTTGTCTCCCCCAGGAGCACGGTGAGCAGGAAATGACTTTGGAATGGGAATGGTGGCACAACTGAAAGTATGATCAACAAGAAAAACTTTTGCTTAACTGAGAATTAAGGAAAAAAAGGAACAATAAATCAAAAGTAGCCCGTGGAGCCTTTATGTAACATTTTGGCTCTTGTACTCAATTTAATGTTTAAAAAGCATCTGCATTCACTTTCAGCTGTGTAAAGTGCAGCATTTGACATTGTGAAAAAATATGGCCAAAGGGTACATTTGACTAAACAGCAAAGGAAGGAGATCAGCTTAAATTGGCACACATGTGAATATTACTCACTGAACTTTTATCTGACCCGTATGATTAGAAAGGAACTTGAGCGGTGGAGTTTACACGTGCAGCGGGTGTCATAGTCGAGCAGTTTATAGCTCCGGGGTCTGCTCTGTTAAGAGGTGCAAATGGGTCTAGACGCAGCAAGATTGATTGTATATGGATAGAAAATTTGGAGCACACTCAGAGTATAATTTACTGGGTCAGTGGAGTTTGATTTTTATCTTTCTTGAAATCTTTGAAGCATCTGGACAAAACATAATCTAATTAGTAAGAGTATATTTTCTTGTCACTTGCACCAGGATATCTGCTGACACATACAGAAAAAGCATATGGAGAAAGTTTGTTTTATTAAAAAAGAGTGGGAAATAGGACAGTTATGTTTTAATTTGTCTACTACATTAAAGGGTGGTTCCAATTTTTCACCATTTTGGGTTTATCCTTCATAGTTTTGGAATTTAAAAAAAAATTACCAATTCAATATCATTACAATTATGCACAAAACAGAATAAGTGAAATGAATTGCCAACATCTGGTAAAACCTGGGGGTAGAACCGAAACTGAGTACAGCTGATATATGAGCAATAATCCCCCACTGCAAAGAGTCAATTTGAGTCACTAAACTGTGATGAATATTTACAGTGGGAAGGAAAGTGAGAAGTTTTTTTTGTTGTTGTTGTTGTTGTCGTCATTATAAAGAGTGATTTAAAAATAACTTACCTACTGAATGGCCAGTCATAGGGGATAGTACTGTTTTGAAAGAGAAACAAGCTGGTATGGTGTAGTTCCTGGAGGAGCCATAGGTGTCCAATACTCAGTGTTGTTCAAATTACTTGAAAAAAGTAATTAGTTACTTATTAATGATTACTTCTCCAAAAAAGTAATCCCATTACATTACTGATTACTTATTTTCAAAAGTAATTAGTTATTTATTACTTAGTTACTTTTTAAAAACATGATACACAACCTGAATATGTAACAAAGCACTCAACCTTTCAGCCCAATTCTATTTTTTTTCTGCATAATCCATCATATAAAATTGAATCAAATGGAAAACTCTCTTTTTAAAAACTGTTTTATCAGTTTTAATCTTTTAACTTTATGCACATTGCATTACGAAAAAATTAATTATATGCAACAGTCATTGACTTGAACAAATGTGTTTAACATTTAAACCTATTTTCTGTATATGCCCAAATGTATAATGAAATAATTTTTTGTATTTACACTCACTCCTTTAAATAGATGCGATGCAAAATCAAAGACTCAGTGGTACCAAGTCCTGTCGCTTTTAAATCTATTTTCACCTGTTTCACCCAGAAGTGGGGCCGGTAGAGGTTTGCATGATGCCAGAGCAGTCATGTCAGTGGAGGGGATCCAGGGGTTTCTCTGTGAAACACGTATAGTGTTCAACACTGTTTACAGAGTCACACTTGAAGTAATGTAAGAACTTCCATGTCGTACTCTCTCCTGCACTCCATATTATCCATTGTTGATCTACACATGTATGTTGCTGCCCCGGGTGTCGCATATGCTTACATAATCGTCATGAGACACTCTCATAAACAAAATTACAACTGTTTAGTAACACAGTAACATGGCGTGCTTATGGGAAAGTAACAGTAATTTAATTATTTTTTTTGCAATAATAATCCCTTACATTACTCTTTACTTGAAAACAGTAATCGGATTACACATTACTGCCCATCTCTGCCAGTACTTTGTTGCCGCGGTGGCAGTTAACACAGGCCTTGGTGATCGAATCTTTAGCTTTTTAAAGACCATCACCTCTCAGGTGTTGAAGGAGCCCAAGTTTGTGCATGAATTTAAGATATATTAGATACAACTGTGCTCAAATCATTGTCAAGTTGCCCTTATTGATTGACGCTGAGCAGGGGTAATGTACTGATATCCTCTGGGCTTGAACATTGGTCATCCCAGTGAACATAACAATTACTTACTTGTGCTTTTGGGCTGGCAAGTGTGTCCTGATTGTTGCGCCCCATCTTCTGCAAGTCCCTCAGGCACATTCCTGCATCCCTCCCAGGAAATCAAAGTAAATGTAAGGACTCCAAAAACTGGACCATATCCTGCACCTCCATTGCTGAGGCACTTGGACAACTAAAGTGGTTAGTCTTTGTCGTGGTGGCAATCCCTAGACCAAATAGTGGACATCAGACATCCCGTCGCATTTCCTTGGGATTCTGGACATAGGTACTAACAGCTAAAGCAGGACATAGTTCTGGAATCAAAATTTGGGAGTGGGACAAGTTATGTCAAACCACAATACAGTCATCTTCAAAGCTTTTCTGGGAAACTGGCAGGAAACTCAGGAAAATAAAATAGGTTCTTACTCACACTGTATGTTGCAGGGATAGAGTCCTGCTGATCTGAAATGAGGCTGTAATCAAGTGTTGGAAGGAATACTTTGAGGATTTCTTCTATTCTACTGACACACATTACATAAAGGAAGCAGCAACTTGGTAAAAGGGAAACAACTTGCCTATTATTGTGGATGAGTTCACCAAAGTAGTTAAAAACTCTCACTTGGCTAGGTTCCTTGGGCAGATGAAGTTAGCCCCAAGTTCCTCAAGACTTTGGGTGTGGCTATAAAGGTCGACAGGTCTCTGCACCAATGTGTAGAAGCCGGGGAACAATATCCCCGGATTGGCAAATTGGGGTGGCGCTTATTCTTCTCAAGAAAGGGACAGGAAAGGGTATGTATGATATCACAAGGGTAACACTCCTTACCCTCCCTGGGGAGGACTATGCCAGAGTATGGTTGAGTCTGGGATTAAGAAGGAAGAAAAGCTCTGGTCCTAGAACATTGGACCAGCTTTTTATCTTCTCAAAGATATTCAAGTATATGAAAGTTTGCCCAACAAGTTTACATATGTTTTGTGAAATTGGAGAAAACATTTGACCTAATCATGGGGTCCTATAAGGGGTTCTTTATGAGACTGGCATACAAGGCCTGTAGTGAGAGCTTGGTTCACTTTGATATCACCGAGTCAGATTTATTCCTGGTAGGTGTTGGTCAGGGCTGCCCTTTGTCACAACTATGTTCAGAATTTTTATGGGTAGAATTTCTAGGGCCAGCCAAAGGGTAAAGGTTGTTGGGTTTAGTGGTCTAATCTTTTATCAGCTTTTTTTTTTTTTTTTTTACATATGCTGTGGTCCCTAAGTCTGTTTGTTCCTAAAATCTATGTTACTTTTAAAATAAAATAATGGTTAAAAAGTATATTCAGTAAAAGGACTAGATGTTACAATCCCTGATAATGCATTGCTTCAAATGGAGAAAGTCTTGATGAATGGCTGCTATTCCTATTGCTATACACCAATTTCTAGCAAAACCAATCAAGTCAAAATGTAATAACAAAACTGAGCATTACTGTTTAAACTAATGTGAAACAGGAGTGAAGATTATGTTGGGGTAATATTTTCATCTGTAAATTCAATGCACCATTTAGTATGCAAAGCAGGAGTATCTGGAGTAGAGCCAAAGTCAGCAGCAGTGCCTTGAGGCGACAGTTGTTGTTATTTGGTGCTATATAAATAAAACTGAATTGAAATGAACCGAAGTGAATTGAACCCCAGAAGCATACCATTCGTTGTAAAATTGTTGCTTAATTGATTTTAGATTTAGACCTTTGCTTTTAGACTTTCAGAAAAATTTAGGTCTGATCTTGGCTACTCAACCAATACTTTTTAGTTTTAGTTTCATCATGAGACTGTTGAGAATAAGAGTAGATAAAAATTAAATTTAATATAGAATCTTTTCTATTACGACATACACACAGAGGACAGTTTGTCTATAATGGTTGAGGAGCTCTTAAGCAAAGTTCCAAGAGCAAAAGTTGCTAAGTAGTATTGTGGTTACAGAAAGCTTGTAGTTAAAATGCACGGTGCTGATAAAAACCATGCTGCTCTGCAAAATTTAAAATCTTTACTTCATGCACTCATGAATATGAGTGACATTTCCTCACAGGGGAATAATCAGGTCACTGAGTGCACTTGTGATTGTTATTCAGTTACTGAAAGTTGCGTATAGTTCTCTCTCTCTCTCTCTCTCTCTCGCTATATATATATATATATATATATATATATATAAAAAAAATTCCCCACTCGCCCCTGCGGGCGGTCAATCCTTCAAGCTCGGGTCCTCTACCAGAGGCCTGGGAGCTTGAGGGTCCTGCGCAGTATCTTAGCTGTTCCTAGGACTGCGCTCTTCTGGACAGAGATCTCCAATGTTGTTCCAGGGATCTGCTGGAGCCACTCGCCTAGCTTAGGAATCACTGCACCTAGTGATCCAATTACCACTGGGACCACCGTTACCTTTACCCTCCACATCTTTTCAAGCTCTTCTTCTCGAGTTTCTCGTGCTCCTTCTTCCTGATGTTGCTGTCGTTCAGGACTGCAATGTCAATCACTACGGCCGTCTTCTTCTGTTTG
>VUQR01024344.1:3585-19186 GCA_015108515.1 Hemichromis elongatus
TAGTCCAATTCAAAAAAAAAAAAAAAAACAGCCCAAAAAACAACATTTGTTTTGGTTCTTATTAAGGTAGAGCCTTGAGAATTTCATAATGTAGTCCACCGGCTTGGTGTAAGCCTGTGCTGTTGATTTTCTGAAAAAAACAAACAAACAACAAAGAATAAGATCATTTAAAGAAGCTCTAAAAAAAGACTGTTAACTGTATCCCAACCTAATAAGAATGGTTTCACCGTGACTCAAGGCTGAATTAGTTGCGTTACCAGTTTGGCAAATCCCATCAGCGTCAGACCTAAAGCAGCCAACTACACCGCACTGCTTCAAATTTAGCTTTAAGTTAAGTTTTGTATATGTGTCAGGGTTTACACAGCATCTAACCTTTTACATGTGGCATATAACATTGAGCTCCATTTTTCATTAAATACAGTAACGTGAGCACACATCTTTGAACATTTTGCCTTGTCAGCCGTGACAGTAGAGCACAGACAAACACAGCAACATCAAGAATAATCCCTCGACACCAGCAGCATCATTACTAGTGACACTTAGGAATTTAAAAAATGTCAGCTATGTTAGCATTGCATATATTAACATTGCTTAAATATCATTAGCTCTACTTTTTTGTCTAGGTGTCTGGTGTGTGTGACTATTTAATACTGGTCCCAGTACGCATGCTTAATAGTAATAAACACAATAGGTAAATGACCCTACTGGCTTGCTAAAGTAAGTCAGGTTTAACTGGAGTGACCGTGGACAGTGTTTGGACAAGCCTAATGAATCTCAGTGGTTTTCAGCCTGAAGCCAGAACGCACAGGCCTCTGTTTCTGGGGTGAATATATTATGTTCAGCCCAATAGCTTGGCATGGCTACTACGTGAAATCTTTCCGTTTGGTTTCTTCCTGGTGTCAGTGAGCTGCTCTCTGCCGCTGCTCCTGCTCCTCCCAGCATACCTCGGCTCGTCCAAATCAGACAAACGCTCTGGCCTTTCCCTTTACACGAATCACGCTGGTGGTGCTGTGCCAGGCCTCGTTGTGCTCTTGCCAGTCTTTCTGACGTGATGAAAAATGGGGTGTTAAATGCATCATGGCGCAGGAAAAAGTGGTGCTTGAATGTGACAGACAAGCAGCAATTACCATCTTCCGAGTAAAGCAAGCCCAAGCCATTTTGGATTAGTTCAATAGATCGAAATAATATAACTGGCTATAGCTTTTAAGAGTATCTCAGACCTTTTCTCTCAATGAGAATTAGCAGGCGCCGGCGTTTTCTCTTTGTTAAACACATAACATGACATTTAAACTGTGCCGCTAATATTCATTTGTGTTCCTGATGTTGCTGTATTTAAGTTATCATTATGTAACCTCTCTTAGCTTTGCTAGCTAATATAAATAAGAGCTGTTGGCTGTAGCTTCAGTGCTATCATTGTTTGCATAGCAGTGTAATGGCCTTTGGCTCCATTGGTAGTCATTAGCGCAGCCTTTTTGAGTGGATGTATTCATAGAAGTGGAGTTGCGTCTGTTACCTATGTACCCTTGCTTTTCGATGGTAGGGGATACTCTGTGCTCTGTGTAGCATTTCCAGCAGCTTTACACAACTTAACATTTCTCTGTAAATGCCAGTGCACTTGCTACAGGTTAAAGTATCATGATAAACACCTGGATAAATGGGTCCAAAAATACAGTGTTTAAGCATTGTGACTGTGCTAAATATAATCTAAATATGGCCTCATCTATCTCACTACTGCCGTTCTGCCATTGGTTGTGTCTTATGGACGTAAATTTAGAGACGATTCATGTGGAAATGCAAAGACCCACACTAAACTGGAGGAACAGGAAGTCATTTGCAAAGACTCAGATGCTTGTTATTAATATTTAAATGAGCCTGATGCTGGTCACTGAAACCTTAAGAATGTCTTGTTGTAGGACCTGACCTTGTCATTGAAGCTGACGCTATATACTGTCAGAGATAGCTGAGCAATTTTCCTCAGTCAGTTAAGCAAATGAGAACGTAATCTCGAACCCACTATTCTTTCTGTTTCGTGGTAATTAAGCCGTAAAACATTGGCTTTTGCTCTCAGAGGTCAAATTATCATACAGAAGCAAATGAGTTCCTGGACGGGGAGGGTGTTGTCGGTAATAAAATAAGGAAATTAATGCTGAATTATAATAAAAGTTCATATAGACCTCACAGTGTTTCCAGCTCCAGTCCAAAGTTACAGCTTCTCTTTCTCATTCCACAAGAGCACCGAGCAAATATCATATTTGATACCATTGATGCTATTCTCACCACTGTTTAGATTAAAGGTTGATTTTGACAACTTATGCACTCTGCTCCTACTCATGGACTTGAAACACCGCTTTTTTTTTTTTGCTGGAGAGAAATAAAGTTGAATGTTCTTGTTTGCAGACCTGAAGAAGACTCTCGCAGTCCTGCTGGATAACATCATGATGAGGCTGGGCAAGCTAGAGTCCAAGGTGGAGAACATCTACAATGGCACAGGGCCCAACCTGAGCAACGGCACCAGCACTATTACGCCCAGCGCTCCAAACTCAGAGAAAGTAAACGTGGCAGGTATGCGCTGCAGTCTTCTTTTGCTTTGGAATAGGCCTGCGTGTTTGTGTGCATGCTGTGCCAAGGTGGGCGACGTCTAACGGATTTATCTTGCATTTGGATTTGTAAATGTTATCAGTACAATCTTAGAATCAGAAACCTTCCTGGCTCCAGTGGTCATTGATCGTTTTCCACTTAGAAAGACTATAAATGTGTCTGTGCACTCATCCTCTTAGAAGTGTTTGATACATACACGGTAGTGAGAAATGGGAATAAGCTGATTGTGGCTGTAGAAAATATCTTTAAAACTACTCTAGTCAATATCTTTCCTGCCGCATGCAGCTAGCTAAACTTTCCCAGTATTACCACTGCACTTTATGGGTCCAGACCGCATCCTTGGACTTGATTCAAATAAGGTTTGTGTTCACGCTGCATGACCCCTTTATTAGTTTCCATTGATTTTCCTGCCAGCTTTGAGATGATAAATTCAGCCCAGCTGAGAGAATGAGGTGTTGGTTTTTCTGAGACCCCTCTGAGGGACTTGCTCTCAGTTGTTTGCGCAGCATTAAACAGTAGGAATGTGAAGCTGTACAGCGAAGCAGTATGTGCAGAATTGGATTAGACTGATTGAGATGTTCAAAGAAACACTGGCATTAATGTAATTCTAATGACAACTGCTGTGCCGCCATCATTTAGGTAGTGCTGATGAAGCCTTTGTGACTTCGTTTTTTCACATGGCAAAGTATGGCTAGAGTAAAATGAGTGTTTATGATGAAGATACCTGTCAAGGATATAAACAGGCCACTCACTCTTTAAAGAGATACAGTATAAATTTGAAAGGCAACACCGAATAAATTACACGACAAAAGTCGGTGAAATGAATGTACATTGTTTTCAGAGCTGTCCAAGGAAAACTAACTAAACAGATAATTTGGTTTTTATTGTGTTTTTGAAAACGGTTATTTTGTTTTCTTTTTCTTTTTTGGTTTAACTATATTTGTGTGTAACCACGCTCCAAAGGCCTGTTGTGAGCCAGGGTAAACCATGGACGCATCATTTTGAGACAAATGCAAATCCCAGAAAGTGCCAGACTTTCAGAATTGCTCAGTAAAAACACCTTCCCGTTTTTGTGATATATTCAAAGCCCGTTTTGCTGTAGTTCTAATACCACATCCTTTCACCTACCCCGTTTTGTTTGCCTGGCACTAAAACTATTTTCTGCTCTTCTTTAGCGTCTTTGGAGGTTTGCCTTTGACTGTGCCTCTCTGAGTTATCTGCTCTTTCTCTAATAGAAATGTTTGTACAATGAAATGATTCAACGATGATGTAATGAAAAGCCAGAATACTCAGGGCTTTAAAACAAAAGATCGGGATCGCTTCAAAAGAAACTGTTGTAATTGTCAGTGGAGCCGAAATGTTTGGCTGAACAGTTGATTTAGTTGATATTCAGTCGATCAAGACTTTCAGGTTAGTGTTATGAATTGAAATATCTCTGTGGAATAAGGTTAAAACAAGACATTTGTGTATGGCTGGGTAATGTGGACTAAAATCTGAAAATATAACTATTTTGTATCTTTTAAGCCAGATTTAACCTTCCACACCATTCAGCCATTGCAGACTGTGTCGACCCGATGTGTAGTTACTATTCTTGGGAAGTGAACATCGGGTTAGTCATATTGTCTGTCTCAGTCATCCAGGTCATCGTAGTCCAAGGAGCTTGGAAATAAAAGCATCTGGACATCTTTCAGTTTCTTGAAGACGTTTCACATCTCACCTGAAAACTGAAGAAGCTTCTCGGATGTCCAGACGCTTTTCTGTCCAAGCTCCTTAGACCAGGAGTCATATTGTTTCTCATTTAGGAGCTGTTATAATTTTCAGTAAGTGCATTAAAACCATTGTGCATATTCTTTCTCATGTTCAAAATAACAGCAGTGTGTGTGTGTGTGTGTGTGTGTGTTTTTGTTTTTTTACTTGGAGTCACGATACTGCAGTCTCTTTGAAGCGGGGCTGCATAAAGTTCTGATCTGCAGTTTGTGTGTTACCTGTAGCTGATGGCAGTATTTACACCCCCAACTAGTACAGAAACTAAAGCCGTATACTGCTGTGGGCACGGCTGGCAGCAAAATGAATTTTTGCCACCAAACAGAAGGAATCGATATCTGTTTTAGAGGATTGTGTATTTAGAACATTTTCACTGCTTCACCTGCTGTCAGACGGGCCTTTACGACGAGGAAGCAGAGCTGTTACGCTCCGCTAGACTCCATCGATAAAATGAGGGAATTTCGTGTCACAAACGATTCGAGCTGCCTGCTACTGCTTTGATTGGTTACTTAGTGGTGTATTTGAATGTACTAGTCAAATTAACATAAAAATATTGAGCAGCTCCAGTTTTCTGTGAAATAAGAAAAAAAAAACATTTTTTTCTTAGCGCACTGTGGCCGCTTTTGTAGGAGAGTTTTGGAGGGTTTTTGAGCACGGTTTCTATAAATCAACAACCTTTGCAACTGTTGCCCCAGATTAAGATTACATTAATGTAATGTCAAACTTTATATCCATTGTTTAGACAACAGCACTGTCTTATTCTGTGCTGAGCTGAAAGAGGTACAGATGGAGACGTGAGGGCAGAGCTGTGCTGGCACAGCTTTATGTAATGCAACATCAAAGCATAACTATATCCACAATATTGTCCCAGTCCGTCTCCATCATGAAGATATATCTGTGTATGGATATATGTAATTAAAAACAAACACACAATCAAAATGTAATATTATGACCCAGTCCTAAATTTGAGCATGAAACCTTGTCGTTAATTACAGCTTAATTACATTTTTGCAAACCAAGGAATTAACAGATTAATCAGTAGCTAACTGCAGCTGTGGCTGTCAGATAGTGAAGAAAAAGCTTGCATGTAATTACACAGAAATGGAATTAAAAATAAAAAATAGATTTATAGAAAAAGAGACAATATAGAAAAAATAGGTTTATGGAAGGCTAGCCTTCTAAGACGGAGCAGGTTTTTTGACATTAGGTTGCGGTTAATGAGCCCAGCCTTTGCAGGCAGTAGTGATGAGACATTGTTAGAGCACTCTTGGCTTGAACTCTGTGTTTCACAAAAATGGTAGCTGGACCTGTGACTCATCTCGGTGAACTTGCAGTGGCCTGTTGGCCTAAAACATCCAGTGGCACCCTTCAGAGACATACGGAGACTGAATGTATGTCAAAGCTGACAAAGCTGCACCAATGTCTCTCTTGGCAGTTGAACTCAAAGCCCAGGCACTCCGGAGCCTCCATCGGAGCATGTCTCCTGTCTCGGAGCAGGGGCTGGCAGTGCTGTTGCCAGCTCCACCGGCGCTCCTCCCTGACTGGAACGCAATTACAGAGATAAGAATCTGGACAGTGAGTGCAACACGCCTGCCTTTCAGAGAGGCTGCTATCAAGATGGAGCTGAGCAGCAGCTCTGGGACTGCGCTGTTTCTACCTCGATCGGATACGTGTTCCTTGCCAAGGACTCTGACATGTCAGGGACCAAACGGAGGCCCTGTTATTTTTCCTGGCTTTTCTTCAGCCTGGCTTTGCATGCAAAGCAGGTGCAGCTTCTCTGCATACTCCAAATTTCCATTTCAATTTAGGGACAAATTTAAAGCACACCTCTCTCCATTGCTGTTGTGAATGTGAATTACATAAATTAAAACAACCTAGTTAGATCAGGGGTGTCAAATTCATTTTGTCCCACCAACGACCCAGTTTTAGCTCAAGCGTGCCACACCAGTAAAACCATTCATTGTATCCTGTAAGAATCGGGTCAGATAGCATAAAATAAAATAAAAAGTTTTTTTTCTTTTAACATTTATTACGGAACATTTAATGGTTTAATGGGTTAGTTAGAAATAACCTTCACCTTGGAAGGTGGGATTCAGCTCTTTGGTTGAATTTGAAAAAGACAGCCTTCCTCTGGCTTATCTGTGGCTTTGTGTTTTAAGTTGTTACCCCTGAAATAAATTAAAACTCAAATAAGGTTTGCAGCTTTCATACATGTTGTTTCATTTCAAGTTTTTTTCTTTTTCTTTTGTAGAATAAAAACTCTGCATTCTTACAGAGAGAACCACAACATTTAGGCAAAAACCCGTGAACAAGCACTCTGTGAGAGTGGGGAGCAAGAACTCCCGTTTGACAGGAAGAGACTTCCGGCTCCAAGAGGTGCAGCTATCTTCCACAACCACCTGGTGATTAAATGGAAAGAGAGAACAGAAAAGAGGCACATAGAGAGACTATAAACAAAAACTGTTAGAGAGAGGACTTTTTAATTCCTCACTCCTTTAAATCTCACATTGCTGAAATAGAAATGAATCAGACTTTTAGCCACACAAGGTCGTGAATGATTTGCATAGAATGCTGGTAGTTCCCTGCCAACTGTTTGGACGTTATGAAACGCTCTTTCTGTCTTGAGATTGCAGCTGCCTTGCGTTGTGTGTCGTACAAGCTTCATTAGAGGTTGAGGAATTGTATTAACATGGTACCATTTTTCTTCAGCCAACGACAACAGGCACAGATGCTCCTTAGAGTGGCCGTTAGATTGCTTTTTAGCAGTAAGCAGATGGGACCTGGTCAAACTTTATGTGATGCCATGTCTCACCACATTGTTGCTAATGCAGCTAATAAAGCTCTCTAACCATGTTTCATCCAAAGTTTGGCCCCCTGGCATGAAATCTATGTAATCTCCTTCTTCAGACTCACATACATACACAACAGGCATAGAGATGGATGTAACAAAGGGTCAGGGGGTGATTTGCAGCCATCTAACTCTCCCACTACTCTCACTTGTTCCATTTCATTCCCCTGCAGTGTATTTCTCTTCCCTTTGCGAGTGTTTAAGGTTATCAATGTCCCCTTCGCTCCAGCTGCGTCGCTGGTGATGTTTGGCTGATTTGCAGCTCGCCATCTCTCAGACGCCGCTGGCTAAACAGAGATGCTCGGATTCACCGCTCGCGGCATCTTTGCCGCTTTGTCTCTTTCCGCTATTGATCGGCTCGATTCTCTGTTTGACGTTCGCAGTGAAAGATGAGATCCAAGCCTCAGTATCAACAAAGGAAAGAGACGGGGATAGTGCTTCCGCTGGGAATTGCAGGTGGTCCTCTTACTGTGCCTTATTTTCTTTTTATTCATCTGGTCAATGTTCCGCCTTTTCCAAAGCCACTTGTGTTTCTAATGTACCTCGCAACAAAACCTCACTATTATCTTGTTTTTGAAACGGTGTACAGATGAATACTAATAAAATACACATGCAATCTGATTCATAGCTAATAAGTTGCAGAGAGATGCTATCCACTCCCACACATTAAAATCCTCCCACGAATCGACTTTCATCACCCTAAAATCTTTGAATATTGCATAGCAACATAAATGAAAACAGAATTTGAACCACTGCGTATACAGCTGTTGGCCTTTTGTTGTATTTCTCAGTTTTAGTTTCACCCTTCAGTGTTTCTTACAGATTAACTTTCTAGTTGTGGCTGTGGCTGTCAGCGCTCTGCTCTAAAGCCTCGATATAGCCGCACATTAAGTGGTAATTGCGGCTCTGCACTAATGTCTACTGACTGTTGTCGCAAACTGGAATGCAAGACGGTATCTTGTGTCTTACAGTGTGTCACGGTTTAGAGTGGATGTTGGCAAATCTTATAACAGAAGTGCTGACAGACCAAAATTCAACACTTAACAATCTAGCATCTTTAGTTAGGCCATTAGTTCTCACCTATTCTTAATGCAGTCATTCACTAACCCAACACGTAATCTCGACTTCAACTTTTAAGGAATAATTTTTCGAGGAAGATTTTTTTTATCTTTTAACTCCCAGTTTCAAGTCAAGTGGCACTATTAACTACTATTAACTATTAACTTGCATCAGGTCATCGCCAACCTCCTTAAGCTTTGATGTGGCATTCTTGGCAGAAAGTCTCACTCTGCTCTACTTCCTCCACATCTTGTGCATACCTGTCTGGTTTACTTTTTCCCCTCCCACACGATTGCACAGCAAGCACAGGCAACTTCTTTCACTATGACTGTAATTGGCCCGTGTGCATATTTTCATTACCATGTGGTATCCATCGCAGCAAACTGTGTACTCAAGTCTGATTTTCAATGAATGGACATACAAGCGTTGCTATACGATAGCCAAACTCGTACCATACTTTTGCAAGCAGGTCTGGAGTCACTGTAGCTACTGCTGTTGTCAAAGCTACAACCAAGAACTACGCAAAACTCACCGAGCCGCTCTTTCTAATAGTGCGTTCGATCGTTAGCGGTGAAAAGCTGCAAAATTAAAGCACGTTGTAAACTGTGCGTCATGAATAAGATACTCCATGGATCACACATCTGTCTCTATTGCATTAGATAAAAGGGAGTCATGATGGCCAGTGCAGTCCCCCCTAATAAACAAATTTTCCTGTCAATGTTTTTTTTTTTTCGGTTGGTTTTAGTTTTAGTTATCAAACATCAACATCTCTTTGGCACACGGCCCATCTGAAGACTTTACAGATACAGATCTTTTTTATTGTTGTGTAAATCCACTCGTGTCGCTGCTTTCCCTCCACACTTTCATTTCTCTATTTCAGCCTTTTATCCTGCAGGCAGGCTTGTACCCTTGAGGTTGTCGCTGGGTTGAGTGAAAGTAACATCTGGGGCTGATGCACCATTGGCTGCAACACGTGCATCCAACTTTTTCTCCTTTGTTTTTGTCTCTCATGTTACAACTTCCCTCTTTTTTTTTTTTCTTTTCTGCTCAGCTTTGCTCAGTGACTGTTTGCAGGGAATCTGCTAATTATGAAATCTGAGACACAGTGAGAGTTTAACGAGTGTTTTGGATCTGGAAAGTCCATATTTTTCTGCTTTTACCATTTCTAATTCTCCGTCTCTCTTGTTTACCTTTCAGTCTCTTTCCTCTCCATGTTTTTCTTTTTCCCTCTTTGTTCGCTGCCCTCTCTCTTCCTCCCTACAACCTCTCTCTCTGTGCCAATTTAGCTGCTCTGCTGGTTCAAGCCGCTGCTCCAGCCCTATAGGAATATAATGTGCTTTGAGTCTTTCCACCAAATATCAACCATTTCCCCAGGCGTGTTGTATTTATTTTTTAAATTTATTTATTTTTTAATAGACGGATAAACACGCACACACACTCCATTTTTCATTCACTGCAGCTGCAGATTTTTCAAGATCCAGATGAGAGAATAGAGCAGCAGGCGCACACGAACGCAGAGCTGATGCAATACAATCCCTTTTCACTCAGAGACTAACGACTGCGTTATCGCCCGTGCTTGTTCATATTCGCGTTGCATGTTTAGACACCCATCCACACACGACAGGAAACCAAATACTCTGCGTATTTTCCTGCATCGTGCAGCCACCTTTCTCTAAGGCCTGATCTTGCGTTGTAGCTCTGGTCGCAGAGAGTGCATGTGTCTAGCAGTTGGTCAGAAACAATTCAATGGTTCAGGCCTTACAGAGGAAATGAAACATCTGCAATAAACTTGCTGCTATTTTTAGTCTAGGTTCTCAGGTCTGTTTAAAATCTGTCATCAAAACAGAACATTTTTTGAAGACACAAGCCAGTCTTCACAGTCTTGCCCCTCTAACAGCAATTGGTAGAAATCAGTGGAACATTAGTCATAGCTCAGCAATGATGAGAGCTAATCACAGCTTTGTGGCAGCCCTGTGTCCTTGTGTCGCTTTTGCTGCAAAATCGGCATCGTCCTCCATTTTCGGAGGGAAGAGCGAGCTGATCAGATTGCTCGAGCACAAAAGAGGGATTGATTACAGACGGACTTTCGGTTCTGTGCAACAGAGGAGGGGAGAGTAATAGGAAACTTGGTGTGGGCTGGATGTTGGGGTTACGTGGGGAAATTTGGATTTGGTTTTTTTAGCCTCCAGGACTTTGCGGTGGAACACTTGTGTGGACCAAAGGCAGAGAGACACATGTGTTTTGACCACTTCCAAACACGTGCTGCTTTGTATTGGGAAGCCCCTCTGGTGTGTGTGTTACCCTGCTGTTGTCCCTTCAGGTGGCAGCCTGGCGTAAAGAAACAGCTTTTGGGAGTTTCATTTATGGGGGTGCAGGTCAAGTTTTACATGATACACAAACACTGTCAATGCAAAAGCTGTCCATAATCCTTCTATAATCCCAATGTTTACATGTTATTCAGGGTTATTAATAAGCTTTTAATAAAACATGTTTTCCTATATGAGACATAAAAAACGGAGCTCTCTACACATGAAGAAAAGCTTGTGTACCACAAATGTAGGTAAATAGCTACCGACATTTGTTTAGCTCTTTTACTTCAGCGTGCAATCTCAAGATAATATTAAGTCGACTTGTCCTATTTAAGTGTTAATTATAATGCATAATGAAGATGTCAGTATATTTTGTTTATTTTTTCTTTGAGGCTGTGAGTTTACACAGTTTAAAAAAAATGTATCAAGTTTTACAGTGTGAAAAGTTAGGCTTAAACTTTTGTGTTTCTGACATTTTCTGCTTTAATAATTAGTACACAATTTTGTTTAATAATGTGAATTAATGTGTATTTGGTATCTCCTGTATGCTGTTTTTTTTTTTTCCATTTACATGTAGAAGGCACTTAACACTTGTGTAGTCTCTATAAACATAAGCATCAACACATCTTTGCGCTTGTTGTCTTGACCAAATTTAAAAAAGACAAACTAAGGACATTACTTCTTTATTATTATTTTCTACCATTTCAATCATTGTTTATTGTTTTTTTATTTTATTTTGTATGTCTCTTAACTAAATGTTTTCTTGCAGTTTTGATTTGATTATAATAATCTTGGTATCTGCTTCTCTTGGTGTGAGGAAATTGCAATAAAAGAAAGTAAGATAAAACTGTTAGCGTGTTCCTTATTTATAGAAATAAAACCTTCTAACAGGTAAATATAATTGAGTTGACTTATTAGGCAATTATTTATTTAAGTGTAGTGAAAAGGGACAGGTGCTATTAAAATATTTTTAAAGGTGACGTTTTGATTCAAAAAATGTGGCATTAGAGGTTTAATGTTTCACAGGTTTTATGTTTCGTTTAGTGTAACATGTCACTTCCTCATATGTAACGTCAGACAGTTTCCTCTTTTCTGCGTGAGCTCTGTCATGCTGTCTGCACCTCTCAGATACAAATGAAGTCACAGAGAAGTAAATAAAAACAGCAGAAAGGAACATTAACTGTATCACATCTCAACATGTCTCATCTCTAGAAAATGTAAGGTCAGCGGGTGGCATCCGTAGCGTTAACTTTACTGTTCTTATGAGAGTTAAAAGTGAAAAGTAGCAGCACTGTTAACAGACTGATAGGCTAAGGAGGTGGTGGATAATCATCTTTATGATAGGGCTCGTGTGAAGCCAGGCGAGCCAATGAGAGTCGAGCTAAGTTGAACTTGTTCATAGCACTCCCTGATGACAGTCGCTGATCTCTCCACCTGCACAGCTGTCGATTCTCTTTGGTGGCGGCGCTCATCAGCCTTCCTCGTGTCTAATTGATGAGCTGCTGCTGAGATGTACCCTTGCTGATACCTCTGCTTCTTGTCGTAAAGTGCATCTAAAATTAGTGCTTCTAAGCGAGTGGATCAGAGGACACGGCGATAGAGGATATGCTGCACTTCTCCCCTCTGTCATTTATTTTTTCCATTTTTATTTTTCAAGCTTTTATTTCGGCTGTCACCACGGTGACAGTTAACATAGCATATGCTTTAAAACCGCTCATTGCTCCTGTGTCTTTGTTGAGAGCTGGATTTTTTTTTTTTGTCTTACACTTGCTCAGCCCTTCTCTTTTGCACGTCAGTTAATTTGGTGACTTATTTGAGTCCCACTGACCAAATTGTGCCATTAAAGCAGGGCCTTGGCATGTTTCACGTTATCCGAGGGTTTTTAGTTTAGAACGCCTGAGAGGGAAATCAGTGAGAGTGAGATGGATGGAGAGAATAACAGAAACCACATGTAACATAAACCAGATGTCTTCAGTCCAATTCTGGAGTTGTCAAATGTCAGATTACCTCATGGACTTGGACAAACACACATACACACTGGGACAGGGAACGGAAAAATAACCCTCTGTGTGTGTTTGTGTGTAATATCGCTTATTGTTCAGAGATGCTGCTATTTAAGGACTCTCGGATGGCCAACACTGTGTGCTGGGAGCTGGCTAATGGTGACCTCAGTGCTGTGAGCTCTTGTATATCTTATGCAAGGTGGAGTGATCTCATCTGTTTTCTTCCTCTGGTTCTCTGTATTTTTGTTATTGTGAGAAAAGATCTAGAATGAATAAATCCATTTTCACTACAAAAGGTACAAAAGCGTTACCTTTGTTTTTGCTCGACACACCCACTGTTAGACCCACTGCAAGGTTTAACCAATCAGAAGAAAGTGGGCTCGGGTGGGAGGCATAGCCATAAATGGGGGCGGAGTTAAAACTACTGCCCATAAAAATAGGGATATTTTTGAACTGTGAATCATCAAACAACTGTAGCAGGGTAAGAAATTAAAGAACGGAGCTGAAAAAATACATAACATGCCCACTTTTTTATTAACATGCATACATAATTATGTGACGAATTACCAAAATAGTTGGTGACAGCCTTACCTGACTTTTTCTGGTTAACCCATTAACTATTTACATATCTAACATACCACTTTTATTTTAAAAGTAAAAGTAATAAGTATGTATGTTTGTTTTGTTTTTTTTTCTACCTCTCTGGTTATGTAGCATCCCTCACAGGGTTGCTTGTTTCTGTTAGAAATAAGCCGGGTTATTTCCTAGAATTATGTTTTGGGTTTTTTTTTTTTAACTTAGTGGGTCTTCTTTGAAGGAGTTTGTTGTTATAATCTCCATGCACTGTTTCCTCTTCCTTGGCTCTGTTTTGTGTTCACTAGATAGGGTGTGGTTTTGCTGCTTGGCTTTTCACCTCAAATTGCTGCTTAAAGTCGTCAGTCATGCTTCGCATCATCCAATTCAGCGTCAAGCTGCATGACGCTAGGAATTGTGATGCTTATTTCTGCATGAGAATTTCTTTATTTCTTTTCGGGACAGTAAAGGCCCTGCTGATGCACCTCGACACCGTGCCAGGCGGGGTTGCGTCAGCCATGCTTTTCCCAGCTTTAATGTGCAGCAGGAGAGGATTTGTGCTGAAAATGATCGCGCTTCTCTGTGAAGCAGGTCATTTTGTCCGACCTAAACATCCCTGGTGTAGCGAAGGTGAATAACTAGGAAATTACTCCTTTTGAGGCAGCCCCACCTCTTCTAGGTTTGATCATGAAAGGAACTATATTTAGGACGTCTTTGGAAACAGCTTCTTCCGCTTCATTAAAGCTAGGAGAGAAGATTTGCCTGGTGGCGTTGGCGTTTGCTGACCAACAGGCTGAATGACAGGCTGCCTCTTTGGCTGTTTGCTTGGTTGGTCTGTTGGTTGGTTGGCAGACTGACTGGGTGAATGGAATGACAGGAACTCACTCTGTCTCTTGTGCAGCGCACAAGAGATGCTTCACCAAATAACAAATCACAAGTCACATTTGTTTAGCTTATTCAATGCAAACATTCAGCGGACTGTGATTTACAGAAGAGCAGGGAACAACAACAGCAATGAAAAGAACAAGATACATTTCAAAACGTAGCCCAGAGGTTTTCACACAAGTGCAACCCTCCCGTGGGTTGGGGAGCTACAGCTCTCTTTATTTTTCATTTTTTCCTCTTATTTGCTTTTTCTCATTTTCGCTTGGCTTTCATAAGGTGTCATTAAGTTGTAACTCTGGTATGTGAAATAGTAAGGGGAATTAGTTTATAGTGACTGTATATTTTAATGAAAGTTCTTAAAAAATAGAATTTTAGCTTCATTGTAAGGGTAATCGCATCGCTATAGGAAGTGATGTAATATTAGGATTTGGTCCAACCTTAAGTTTGAACGATATAAATATTTTAAAACAGGGACTGATATTTGGTGATTTGACAATCCGACATTCCGATGGATCAGCCAATATTTTTTTCTTTATTGTCACAAATTATACAAACAGATTTCCTAACAGATTGTTTTATGGGCGATTTCGCTAGTTGTGTAAATGCTGATACTGATATCAGCCGATGATATCAGCCGATGATATCAGCGTCACTCCAGTGCTACACTGTCACGATGAAGAAACCTTGGTTCTCGTGTTGAGTTCGGGCCAAAAGCAAAATAAACACCTTATGTACTGCAGTACAGTCAAGGAGGCTCTTACAGCAACTGGAAGAACTACTTTACTCCAAAGTACATCTGATAACGGCACTTATCTGTAACCTAACATACAGCGTCATAACCTTAACTCATATAACACACAAGCATCTTATTTACATATATCTCATTTCTCGCTCTTTATGGCTGTATTTATATGCCCATCTAATGTTTCCTAGCAGAATGACATTTCATAAGATTAAAAGTTGTTTTGTGGTATATTGCCATTACTAACATTGACATATGACAATCAGGTATTTCTTCTTTTAAGCTTCTTGAAGGTTGAGTGGCTATTCTGACTGTAAATCAAGACCTTCATTGACTAATGATGAACTTGAAATGATATTTATTGGATGTGATTGTGTTTCGCTGTCCTAAACTGTGTGAGGGTTAAATCTGTTTCACTGCAAATGATTGCAGCTACTGCTACTGTACAGTATTGATCACACTGTTATTTTTGTGTGTGTAGATTCCCCAAGTTAACGTTTGACATTGATGAACCACAGTAGTGAGGAGAAGGGACTTTGAGCCAAGTGACTCATCTGTGGCTTTTATTGCAAGTCAGCGTTTCACAGGATAGTAAACTGGTTTGGATGCTGGAATAATCTTGTCAGTTTTTACTTTTTATAGTTTTTCTCAGCATAACATTTTTTAAATAATCTGTAAAATAAATATAACCTGTAAAATTAAAAACCTTTATACATCTAGTGTGTTAAGAAATAGTGACAAAAAATTTCCTTATTTGGATGTGAACTTGTGTAACATACAAATGTTGTGATTTTGTGGAAAAATTTTCCGTTTTCCTTAA
>VUQR01024347.1:0-19696 GCA_015108515.1 Hemichromis elongatus
TTACCTAATTTATTAGGACTTGGTAAGGACCAGACGATTTTCTTTATTTTTGTTGTGCTCTGATACACAAACATTCATAACTTCGACAGGCTTGCTGCTACTGTGCTCCTGGAACGCAATGTCACTTTCTGGTAAAAATACATCATAGTGATGACGTTGCGGGTAGACAAAGTCATATCTTCCTCATCTTCAGGTCAGTGTTACCACCCAGTGGAAACTCTGTGCGCAGGTTCTTGTAAACGGTGTAATAAACAGTCAGCTTTTAAAAGCAGAGTTCACAGTACTGTCTCCTCTTATCGTTTAGAGCTGCTATCAGCTCTGCAGTTAGCGCTGCACGTCTGGAGTTTTCTTCCTCATCGTAATGTCTGACGCCTCTGTGCTGCGCTCTGGTTTCTGCTGGCCACGTTCCACTGCCTGCAGCCTACAGTGCTGCTCTTGTTTGGCCTCACCTTTTTGGGAGTTTCCATCAAAGCTCCTGTATGTAGTATGTGCCATGATGTCATTACTCTCTCCATGTGTTGTGTAGTTATGCCTGAAAGGCATTTGCATATTTCTCAGCGGGTGCATTGCAGGAATAATCATTTGCATAGATGTAAAGCCCTCTTTTGTTTTGTTTTTTGTTCTTGGTGTCTCCCATTTGACGTCATCAGTGTATTGAACAGCTGACTGTTGTCCAAGCTGAGCTGCAGGAGTCGGTGAAGGAGCTGACCAAGAGCAGGAAGAAGTACCAGGAGGCTGAGACGATGGCACAGGCTGTCCGAGAGAAGGCAGAGCTGGACGCAAAGTATGATCCAAATTACTCTTCTGGCTTTGTTAGAGCATGCTAAAGTTTAAGGTAAAACCAGATCTGTCTCTGCTGCTGCCTGTGGAGACAGACATGATGTAAAAAACATACATACATTGATGATGAGTATCTGTTTGTGCAAATGTCCTCAGTAAATCAGTTTGGTAACAGCACGTTAAAAAAACAGCTCAGTATCTTCCTTCTTTTCTCTACCAAAAATCAGACAGATCCATCCTTTGTCATTTATTTTGAAAAGCTTTCACCACTCTCTCATTGGCAGTACTTCTTAATGTACCATTTGAGCCACACATGGCTATGTGAAAATGGCCCTTTGCTCTGTGACCTCTGTAAGCACTTTTCTGACAAGTTTATGGGCTCAGTGTCTAATTTTAGATCACACTGAATGAAACACAAAGTGCATTTGGTAAATTACAGTGATCCTAAGAGTCAGAAAGGAATATTCTCATGTGCTATCCGCATTTTTTTTCACAACCTGTGAGCCAGTAAGTGTGGAGAGTTTTTCAGGTTCTCGATCAGATCAGAAGTAAAAACCTACCATAATCATTGTGTCTTGAAGTCACTCAAAGGGAATCAAAAAAGAGGACTTCAATGCTGCACTGGAAATAAACTGATTAATAATATGACAGTGATGTTGTTAAGGCTGTTTGCAGATCAGTTAATTAAAAAAACTCCAGATGTGCTTAAAAGCACAGCAAACAGCTATCACTTTTATGTCCAGACGTTCTTTTGTAAATTAATTTATTTGCCTTCCTTCTCTTGCTGAAAACTCCTTCATATTAAAAACTCGTAATAATTGGACATAATCTCTCCTATTTCGCTGAAAAGAAGCAAAAGTTTTAAGTTACCAGTAAGGGTTTCCAAATCAGACGTCACAAATCAGCTCTTGTTCAGATCTAAGGTGAGCACATTATTTTGCTCTGAGTGGACCAGGCGTTCCAACTAAAATCAGAGCACATTGTAGTCAAAAGAAGAAAATATAAAAAAAAAAAATTCATATTAAAAAAAACAACAACATTTTTTAGTTTTATCAAACAAGGAGCTCTCAGGCTCTTTGGATGACTCGATGGAAGCATTTTGGCCTGGCACGACATGAGCAGCTGGCACTTTGACTCACCGCATAGCAGACATTTTTCTGCTCATCAGGAAAGTTTATGACCAGGCTGTCGGAAAGGATTGATAGCTGGACCAACACTTACAAATAATACTACAAATGCTGTGTTTTTCCTGGTCTGTTAGGTCCATACGCACGCACGCACGCACGCACGCACCTCCTCTGAGGTTTGCCTCTAGAATGAAACACTCCTGTAAGAAGAAAGGATAAGACTAAAGTTTAATAATTTCACACAAACTGCTCTGCTCACAAATGTTTACACTCATGCAGCTGTTATTGCATTGTCAGGGTTTAAATTGGAAACAGCAGGTCTGTAATCAGTTCCAGCCTTTGCTCAGATTTATTTATTTTTTTATCACAGTCACTCTCTTATTATCTTAAAGGCATTGTGATAGAAGCTTGGTTTAAACATTCAGCCATGAAATTGATTATTTACTGTTGTTACTGTTGTCCTTTCATCTACCCTGCACATGCATAACTGTTGAAAGGAATCTCTTGGAGTTTTCGACATTACTGCAAACTTATGTAATTTTGGTTAAGATTTCAATAAATATTTGAAAATAAATATTTAGGCTCAAATTTTATTACATAAAAGTCATCTGATTGAGTTATCCGGTGAAACAATGTCATGGAATTTAAATTTTGATTTACTATAGGTGGACAAAGGTAACTACTATCTAACATTTGAAAAGCATTAAATTGAAAAGGTAATCTCATGTTAAAAAAAACACATATTTTGATATTTTGTAAACAATCCGGTTCCAGATGTAACACGGTGACACGTTTAACGTGGGTGTTAAACGTGTCACTGTGACTGTGAAAACATCCTTTATGTAATAGTGTTAAGGATCATTTAATTGATTCCATTGTTTTGCTTGTTGTTAATGTTGTCTTTAGAGTTATATTTCCTTCTAAAGGAGGTTTTAATGAGACAAATAAGATATGACGCTAGAGTTCATGAACTGCTCCTGGGTCTGTCAAGCAGAAGTGAAGCAAATTTCATAAAAGTACAAAACAAATGGACATCATGCATGACCACAGAGTATAATCCCCGCTTTAGAGTCAGGCTCGTTTCATAGTTTATCACTACTCTTCTGTTTCATTAATTACTTTACTGCAACCTCAGCTTATCTACACACTTTATGGCTGACTAATGTAAAGTGACATTCACAGTTTTAGCCTCTGTGGGTATTTTCCCCTTTATATATAGAGTGAATTTTATTTTATTTTATTTTATTTGAATTATTTATTTGTTTTGTAAGCAATCCACCTGGACATTAAATATGGGGGCGTGATAGATGATAGATGTTTCTATGTGAGCAGTTGTTGGGCTCACCTTAAATAACTGCTGTCCCTGAACTCAACCTCTCCTCTGTGTGTGTGGTGTTATTACCTTTTAGTACATTTTGATGCAATCACACATCCAACTGAGGATCCTTTTTTAAGTTGTCAGCCTAAATTTGATTACTTGCTTAAACTGAAAAAGGCAACACATTGATGCTCATGTTAAAAACTAAAGAAAAACAATTTTGTATCTTCTCCACAGGTCAAAGCTGAGTCTCTTCCAGTCCAGATCCAGTCTTCAGAGGGCCAGTGTAAAGGTATAAGATCTTGAGCACACGAGCCCAACATTTAGTGGCGTTTGTGTTGTATGAGCTGTGTAAACTTTTCGTTCTCTTCCAGCTGAAAGCAAAGCGGAGCGAGTGCAACTCCAAAGCCACGCACGCCAGAAACGACTACCTTCTCATGCTTGCGGCCGCGAATGCGCACCAGCAGCGCTACTACAACACAGACCTCATTGACTGCATCAAGGTGAGCATATATACATCTGAATTGGTGGGTGAAGGGAGAGATACTGTAAATCTAAACACACCTTTCTGTGTCTGTATACAGATTTTAGATGGGAGGATCTACGAGCAGGTAAAGGATTACCTGGTGTCACTGTGTCAGACGGAGCTAGAAACCTACCAGGCTGTCCACAACATCTTCAACCAGCTCCTCAACAGCTCAAATGGGGTGAGTCTTAAAGCCTGCAAGACATCCACCACCTCACGTCCATGTCTGTACCAAACAGGCAAATACAGAGTCCGGTTTGTAGTTACTGAAATGCTTAACCTGCTAGCTGAATATGTAAGACAGCGTGGTGGTGCTGTGATTAACAGTCACACTGTGGTTGTAGGTGTGGATGTGAGAGTGTTTGATTGTCAGATGCAACAGCTAAGCATCCGCTTTTTAGGTAGTCTCCAAGTGGTTTGCAAAAGGTGTAACAGAAGGAACTCCTTAGCCAAGGTGTCCACAGCTGCCAATGCATGTCCTGCATAGGATAACTGCAGGTTTAGCCCTGTGATGGACTGTTAGCGTGTCCAGGGTGTAATCCCGCCTCTCACCCTTTGACAGCTTGGATAGACTCCAGCCTTCCCACAAATGTTGGTTAAGATAAAGTGCTATGTCAAAAAAAGGTGACTGTGGCTAGTCGTGGGTCAGTAAGACCAGAAAATTCCTATGTAAATAAATACATTTTCAATTTTATCCTGAAATAAATGCTTGTACAAAATATATTAACGTATCTTCAGGTGTGCAACTGCATGTTTGTTTTGTTTTTTTTGTAACAACCTGTTATTTTAAAGGCCTGACCTTTCTGGTTGTATGTCATTAGAGTAAGATTTAAAGATACTGCTAAGGACTATAGACAGATATTAAATGAAAGATGAGTCAGACTATATTTCAAACTGTGTCCACCAAACTGTGCAACACTTTTCTGTGTATAATAGACTGGGTTTTGTTAAACCACTTGGCTTTCTGTGTAAAAATATTTTGTGTCAGTTAATTTATGCCTTAGGGTGTTTACTGCATCTGGTCCTAAAATTCAAAATTTCCTTAGACACAAGTTACTTTAGACACAAACATAATTTTTGCAAAACCAAAACAGTTTGGTCAAAAATATGTATAGTTATGCTTGAACAAGGTTTTGCAATAATGACACTTGTGGGACTAACATAACCACAGTTGCACTGGTTATGCCTACTTTTGACACACTTGTAAGCTCACAAGTCATTTCACAAGGTTGTTGGAGTCAGTCTCAAGGTAAATGAGTCAGTCCCCATAGACTTATAAGCGTGTTTACAACCTAGTATATAAAGTAGTTTGGCCTTTATGGATATTTTTTACCTTTCTAAGAACTCTAGGAGGTGTGACGTTATTCCACAAGCCATCCATGTAGAGACTGGAGTTAGGGGTGTGACTGATTTGATTGATGTTTAACCCTAGCACAGACCATCCAATATAAGGTCTGTGTGTGTGTGTGTGTGTGTGTGTGTGTGTGTGTGTGTGTGTGTGTGTGTGTGTGTGTGTATATATACGTGTGTGTGTGTGTGTTAGTGTAAATGTGGCTCAGGCCTTTCTTTCATCACTTTTGGAGGGCTCTTAAAAATTCAGTAACTTACTTTGCGAACCTTAGAAGAGCTGAAGTTGAGCGCTTCACCAACTGCTAATTAATTTAAATGGGTTGAGTTACGTTGCTGCTCCTTGGTTACACGCTCCTGTGCTCCTTTTGGCTTCTTGGGTCACCTTCAGAGGGGCATCTTGTTGCTGCTCAGGCCTGAATCTGAACAAATCATTAAGAGAAGGAAGCGGTGGGTGCAGCGGTTTCGGTAGGGCTCACATTTCAGCCCATGTGCTTCCTGTGTCAACACAGAAACAGATCTCATGTGTGGTCTGTGTAAGGTGATGTTCTGATTTGACTGGACGAAACCCTCATGAATTTTTTATTGTTTGTTTGGTACTCTGTGTTCCAAAATATACCATAGCATATGATTTTTATTTATAATGCACTTTAAAACAACAGGGCTGACCAAAGGGCCTTACAATAAAACCAAACACGAAAGACAAACACAAGCCAGAGAGTAAAAGATACATAAGGGCTGTAGAAGTTAACAATAAAGGAGTGCTGAAACACAAATAATGTAAGTGTATTTATAAATGAATAAAGCTAGTAAAGCAGCTAAGGGAGGAGATTATTATAAAAACAAGCATTTCTGTTTCAAGGTTACATTTAAAGAGTAGAGGCCCGAATTATGACTGTATTTTACCACTGGGTATGAGTGGTGAGTGGGATCCATTTTCACACCTAAATATGTGATGTTGGTCTAAACAATGTGACATCCATCTCTCAATGTCAATAAGGAGGTCAAGGTGAGGCTGAACAGGGAACACAGCAATGTGATTCACTGGAAAATAAACTTGAGAGTCATCTTCATAACATTGAAAACAAATGCCGTGTTTCTGAAAAATAATAAGAGGCAGCGTGTACAAAGAGAAAAGTAGTGGCCCAAGAATTGAGCCTTGTGGCCCCCCACCCCCACCCTAGGGAGCGCAGTATAGGTGGAGGTAAAATCATCAGTGCTGACACAGAAACTTCTCTCAGAGAGGCAGGACCTAAACCACTGGAGAGCTTGGCCAGTGATGCCCACCCACCACACCAACCTATAGATAAAGGTCTCATGGTCCACGGTGTCAAAGGCAGCTGTTAAGACCAATAACACAAGCAGCGCACAGTCATCAGAGTCAGCTGCTAAAAAAAAATGTAATTAAAAAGTCTTAACAGAGCGGACTCAGTACTGCTGAGTTTTAATGCCAGATTGGAGCACTTCCAGAATTGCATGCTCATCCAGGAAGGACTTCATTTGAGTTTAAATTTTTTTCCCAGGAGTTTAGACTGAAAATTTAGTTTGGAGATGGGCTTGATGTTTCACAGAAGGATCTAAGCAGTTTTTTTTTTGAGCAGGGGTTGCACAACAGCATGTTTAAACTGAGACAGTTTAAAATGTAGTCTGCGGGTCTGATGGGAGGAAAGTAAATGGTAAATGGCCTGTATTTATATAGTGCTTTTAGTAGTCCCCTAAGGACCCCAAAGCACTTTACATTACAGTCATCCACCCATTCACACACTGGTGGAGGCAAGCTACAGTTGTAGCCACAGCTGCCCTGTGACAGAAGCGAGGCTGCCATGTCGCGACATCAGCCCCTCTGGCCAACACCAGTAGGCAGTAGGGTAGGGTAAAGTGTCTTGCCCAAGGACACAACGACCAGGACAGAGAGCTGGGGGATCGAACCTTACGGTTACAAGACAAGTGTCCCGACCCCTTGAAGCACAGTCGCCTGTCAGATAAATAAAACTGTTGAACTTAGATTACTATTATTACAGTTTATTCCCAACATTGCAGTAATATTTTATTTTTTTTATACTCCAGCTTTTTTTTCTTTTTCAGTTTTAGTTCAGTAGTAAACTGAGCGTGTTGTAGATATACCGCCTGGTCTGTCCAGATTTGACTTGACAAACGACTCTCTGACTCTCTGAATGCTCCTTTTTCGTGTTTATCTGGAGAGTTTGGGGGCCAAAAAATGGCTGTTAATGTAAATGATAATGGTCCTGTTACTGTGTGGATTAATAAAAGATAAGAGTGGCTCAAGACCTTAATAAGAAATATTTGTCATGATACATCAGAGATTTTGATTTAAACAATATAAAGTTGATATTACTCAACCTGATTCCCTTCCATTCATCTATTTTCCGCTGCTTATCTGAGTCCGATCATGGGGCGGCATCTTCCATGCTCCTCTCTTCTACAATACAAATTCCTCTATCAAATAACTTTTTTGATACTAATAAGAGTCAGCAGGCCCAGAAGTCTCTTTACCTAATTCATGGTCACACAAATGTGTCTGAAAACATATAGGCAGATGGGCAGTTCCTGGATTCGAGCAGGCAGCAAACGTACTACAGGGATACCAAGGCGAGCCAGCCGAGATACATAATGTGTCTGATGTGTCTTTGGTATGCCCTTACCAGACAGAAACACCTCATCTAGGAGACATTCTGGAGGCCTCCTATTTCAGATGCCAGTCAAACCAACTACACTGGCTTCTGACTTCTGTGAATGGTCACAGTTGAGGAGGAAGAAAAGCTATGTTGTCCACTGGTATGGTGTCCCCAAAGTAACTTATTTTTGATGAGGGGCCAAACTTAGGTACAATTCAGAAGACCAAGGTTACCAGCCTGGAACCAGTACTGGGGAGGGTTTTCTTTTCTTTTTTTAGGAACAGCTGATTGCTGTGCCCTGTGAGTTCAGCTTAAAATAGCCACACAGGTCCTCCTTTAGGTGGGCAGAGGGCTTTGTGGTCCAGGTGGTGGTCCAGTCCCTGACTGCTTCAGCTGGCTTTAGAAAAAACCTGAAATTAGAATTAAACGTGTTTGTACCTTCAGCTGTGTTACTTATAGTGATGTTATCGTGATTTGTTAACTGTCTCTTTAAGCGGACTTGGTAGTGGAGTCATTCACTTTCAGCAGTAGGAGGGTGAACGTTTGTTAAAAATAGTCCGTGTGAAAATAGGCAGGCAGTGAACTCAAGCCCATGATACGTTTTTAATGTCAGGCTGTGACCTCAAACACCAGAGGGGTGGTGAGCATTCAGATCAGCTGATAGTAACCAGAAACGGCTTTATGGTCATTGTTTTAAAGAAGAAGTTATTGTTAATGGCGTTTTCTTGTTTGACATGTGTAAAAATAATAAAAATATGTGTAAAAATAATTGAATAAGGGTGAAAAATAAACAGATTAATGAAAAATAAATTATAAATGTGGCCCTAAGCCACCGATCACTGACCACAAATCACAATTCATTCAGCCGGAGACCTTTTTATTTGAAAAGTTATTTTTAAATAAATAGGCAGCAAGCCTGCACTATAAAGGCTTTACTAAGTGTTAACTATCCAGGTTTAGACATGGCTATTATATAATCTTGTGATAAACCTTAAATGTATATATATATATATATTTTTTCTTTCTCTGCAGGTTTTGCAGGAGTTTCACCAGCAGCTGTTTGTGCACAAGAACCTGGCGTTCCAGCAAGCACCAGATTTCATGTTCCAGCCTGTTGACTCAGACACGGTAAATCCTGATGTTTTTCTCTTTTTATTCATTATTACATGCATAAAATATCAAATATGATTACTTTTAGTGATTATTGAGGAAGATAAATTTGTATCTATGCTGCATGGCATGAAACCCCCAACCCAAAAAAGCCAAAAGTCAACATGAGTTCTCTAAAATGTTCAAGTAAAGCTTGAAGAATAATTTTTAAAACTATTAAAACCTGAATCCCGAATTGTTTGGGTTGCTTTTATTACAGACCTTGTAGCATAAAATGAGGTTTGTGTTTGACTAATTTAGTCGGCAGAAGGTGTTAATCAGATTACAGGAAAACCAGTTTCTACAGAAAAGTGAAGTCAAAATGTGGATCCTTCAGGTTTGGACCGCCCAGGTTAGAAAACACAGATTGTAAAATGCTGTAGTGAAAACAGATCAGAGGAGATTGTTGAGAAGTGGAACAAAGCTCAACAGATGACAGATTAATTTGTTTAGACAACAATCAATACAAAATCAGACGAGTGGAACAAGCAGCTCACGGGCATCCTGAAAGCTGAGCCGGCCGTGGCCACAAAAGCCCGGACTGGACTCGGCTCAGGACCTTTATGCTCAAAGCGGCTTTAGGGAGGGCAGGACCACTATTTTGGTCCAGAGTGAAACATCTCAACAATAATAGATGCACAAAAGATTTTAGTTTTTTGGCATTCACGATCACTGGAGAATGAATCTTCTCACTGGAGAATGAATCAGCTCGGTGATGACTTGGCCTCTAAACTGAGACACAAGCAGGACAAAATTATCTAATTTTTTTTTAAAAATTGTAAGTAAAAGACAAAGTAGCTTGATGGTTTGAGTGTCAATAATCTGTCTGCACTGAAATAAATGATTAATTTAAATAGATTTTAATCAGAAAAGTGCTGCACACACATTATGTCAGTGTAAGAAGTCAAAGCAGGAAGTCCTGTGTGATTGGTCTTTATCTTTGTTAGTCTGAACTATGAGCCTGAAGGCAGAACAGTGAACTCTTGACTTTGTACTGTACTCCTCGCCCTGCACAGGAACTTAGATTATTTCCCATTTTTAGTTTTTATTTACAGATGTGTCATCTCATTTCCTCACCGTGGGACTATTTCCAGTTCATGTTTGTTCCGACTTCTGACTTTATCGGACTGTTTATCTTTCTAAATGAATGCAGATATATATAAATATATATATTAGCACCTTTTGAAAAGCATTTCTTAACTAGTCGCTGTCCTAAACTTAAAGGAATATCAATGTAATGAGATTTTCCATTTTTATTGTTAATGTACAACATCCGCTTATTCCTCAGAATTTTATTTCTGCCATCACACACATCCAGGAAGTGTAAACAGATAAACACGTGCTTTAAAGGTTGTCTCAGCTCATTGTCCTCACTGCTAAATGAGCAATGATTATAAGACAAGATACAAACAAAGTAATCTGGAAAAGACTGTCACTGTTTTTTATTCAGTTTTGCTACGGAGCTGTTTTGTCTTGTGCTTTAAATCAAAGAGTTTCGCCTCTTTTTAAAAGTCCAAACTCTTTTTGTTTATTCATCTCGAGCCATAAGGTTATGAAAAGAGACAGATTATCTGCAGTCATCTCTTTCTTTGGTTAGCTGGTGTATTTCGATCATTTTAGAGGCCATCAAAATCTATCTGGCAGCGTCAGGTAAAATCTACCTGACTGGTATCTTACAGATGCCAGCTAGAAGACGAGCCTGGTGTCAATATGAAGAGGTTTCATTTGTTCTAACTTGATAGCACACATGTTAAGAGCCTTGAGAGTTTTACCCAAAAAATGCAGTTTTTGCCATCAGAAAACACACAAAACAGCACCGATGTTTGCTTCTGTTTCTCCACATCATAGAGATTATATTGGTGCAGGATTGCTGTTTGAAACTGTGATATATCCCCTGATACTGATGCTCAAACTTGATTATAGGAAGCACGATTTTGGCTTTGATTGTGGAGTGGCTTTAAAGTTTATTATTGCAGGGGTTTTTTGTTTCTTGTCTTTTTTTTAGCGGAGCTTTTAATGTGTTTTTTCATCCCTTTTAATTTTCACATGGATGTCTCCTGTACTTAAGAAGCTATGAGATCTCAAAATAAGCACAGCTGAAAAAGTGATAAATGTCAGCCCACCACTGTGTACTTTATGGACCTATAATTCATAAACCTATTATGGTAATATTTATGGATGACTTCATTAAATGTACTAAAGTTATTACACGTTTAAAATCAGCTGATTGTGTTAGGGTAATTTGGAAACTTTTTCAGATTTGGCATTTTTTTATGAAATGACGCAGGATTTTTGTTTTACAAAACACCAGCAGATCTGAGCCTCCATTTCTACATGATAGCCCTGTGTAACAGGTCATGTCTGCCTTTAAAGTTAAGAAGTGAGAAGTTTAAAATAATTAATCAAAATAATTGATGATTTGTGCCCTATTTGGTGCAAAAATCTCTCCAAGCAGGTAAAACCCTCGGTGTAAGGTCATCCGACATGGCTAAATTAAATGTAGTGAAAAGATGCCATTCACCTCATTATTGCCACAAAGTGGCTGGTGAAATGATGCTGCTGCAATAACTTTCCAGAGTTGCTAACTTCTACCTTCCTTCTTTCATTCGCTCTGACTGTTTTGCATCTGTTACGCTCTCAGTTATGGATTTCTCAGTTCAGCTTAACTGCCTGGATTGTTTTTCAGTGCCAGTTCAGGTCTGAAACCACTGCTGTGGTCAAAATCTGCACTTGGAGCTGCAGTTTAGACAACCAAAGTGGATATGTGTATATAAAATGCACATCCTAAACACCTTTATGAGTCCCACGGAAACATGGGTGCTAATTCGGGTGCACCTGCTCATGAAGCCTGCGGTGTCAAAAGTCTATTTTAAATACTTTTACAGCCACATTCGTCTTTTATTGGATTCTTTGCCCACTATAAACATTCATATAAATGTCAGCATTGGTCCAAAAATATTTTCCAGTCAGGCTGTAAGGTGACGCTACAGGTCTGCCAAGTGATGTGTGACGACTCCCGTTCGTGGGTGTAATGGAGTCCGAGTCTGCTGCCCAGCTCCGCTGCTCCTTTTCTCCTCTGCCCCGCCGGACAACACTGGACAATTTGTTCAAACTGCAAACGCTGGTGTTGTTTTCATTGGAAGTCAAACAAGCAGCAGCCTGTTCCTAAAGAAAACATTAGTGGTGGAGAGCCTCCCCTGCTTCCCCCTGCACCCACCCTCTATACCACTTGCACCAGACGAAGGGATCCGGTAAGGAATAGAGCTGAATTTGGGAGGGAGGGGCAGGAGGTAGGCCGGGCCCTGTGAACAGCCCATCTGTGAAAAGGAGGCATTGTGAGCGGGCCTCACCAGAGTGCACTGACCCCCACACTCCCTACACCCTGCCTCTCCCCTCCATATTCAGACACACAGCTGATGTCATGTGGAAATGGCTTAACTCATTTTGTCGGGGTTTAGAAGAAAATAAAAACCGAAGAATTCTTGAAACCCACCGGCCATCCTGAAGCAAATCAGGTGGTTAGTTTAAAGCCTGTATCAGTGGAGAGAAAGCTGTAACTTACATTTCAGGGATGACTGGAATGACTGGAAAAAAAAACACATTTAAAATCCAGTAAAGAAAAAAACACTTCAAAAATGTCCAAATGATAATGTGATGATATTTACTTATTAGTAAAAACATTTTCTGATATATGCTGGCATGTTTGTCATCGCTTTAGGTGATGCAGCTGCAGAAAGAGAGCGGGACGGCGGAGGAGCACACTCTGGATAAGGAGGCGAGGAAATGGGCGAGTCGCGTGGCCCGAGAATACAAGAGCATCATCCACACTCAGAAGGTGAGAACCACGTCAATGACAGACAGTTTCTGCAGGCATCAGGACAAAGATAGATAGATATTTGAAAACACAGCAGGTAACACTGGTCCTTGTACTCAAAGTAAAGCTTGTGTTATTGTTTTTCACAGTGATCCAGTAACCAAAAAACAGCAGATATAGATATGTTTTCTTTATTGCAGTAACACAAGCATGTTTATTTCTTGTTGTGTAAAAGACAATCTGACTGGACAGCTGTTCTACACAGAAACAACTTGAAAGTTACGGTCCGGTCAGTGCCAGCATCTGCTGTATCATAGATAAACAGAACAGAGAAGACGTTTTTGTTATTGTTTGTTAAATTCAGAAAGCTAAGCAAAAAAAGGGGAAAATTTAGGTTTTGAACATAAAGCACATAAAAAAAAATTCCATGTTCCAAGTTTATATTTATCAGTTGCGGTGATAAATATCCATCTCATTCTCTTTTAGGGTGTATAAATCTGCTAATTTCAGAGCTACAGATGTCTTGTTGAGCCCTCTATTGTTAAAAATAGATTCTGTAGCTTTTTTGGAGAATTAGTGCATTTAAAAATATGTTAAAATTAGCTGTTCATGTTTTCATATTGATGAAAATGTTAACGGTAGAACTGTTCCCATCGTGCAACAGCAGCAGTGAGACAATATATTTATCCGTCAATCTCGTCTTGCTCAGTCTGGCTCATGTTACTGCAGCCTTCTTATCAAAATTTATTTGCAATGTTATTTAATTGTTAATTAAGGCTGGTTTTATCTCCTGTTTAAGCACATTTTGTATGTAATGAAATGTGCTCTATAATTAAAATTACCGTTGACAAAAATTTTCTATGCTATCAAAATGATGTCTTCAGTAGTTCAAGGTATGAGGCGTGGTAATTTTTGTTGTTTTTGCTTTTACTATATGAATAATAATCCCATAAAGGAAAAGTGATAAAATATGATGATGATGATGATGATGATGATGATGATGGGATTTTAATTTAACATGATGATGATTTGGACATGATGAATGTGACGAAATCCTCTGGAAAGTTTAAGTCACTGAAACTAAACATGCATGTTGTGTCTGTGTTTGGGTTTGAAAACATTCTCATGTGGGTTTGTCACCCCTTACTCACACATTCCCTGGAAAAGCTTTGCAGGAAGTGTAAAAAGCGATGATGTGTCATTATCTTTTTTCCATTTAACTGGAATTGTGCCTTTAATGGAGTGAAGCAGGTCAGCTGAATGATAATAATAAACCTAGGCATTATAAACACCTCCATATTGTACCGCAGGATGAAAAAATAAAAGTGATAAGAGCTCCATGTCACTGCTTTATTGCAAAAGTCGGTTTAAGATAAGTGAGCACAACTCATGCAGCGACCGTTTCCAGATGTCGTTGGTTGTGTCGATGGCTTTATTGTTGGACTGTTTCCATCTATTCCATGTGTTCCTTTGTATACGTCACCACAATGGTTGTAGTTGTTTTGGTTTCAGGCTCTGGAGG
Source organism: Hemichromis elongatus (assembly GCA_015108515.1). NCBI lineage: Eukaryota > Metazoa > Chordata > Actinopteri > Cichliformes > Cichlidae > Hemichromis > Hemichromis elongatus. Next base: position 14,220 of record VUQR01024347.1, read on the forward strand.
AGTACGGGACGCAGGAGGCTTCAGACCCAAACAACAGCGAGCTGGAGACCAAGATGGAGTTGGCCAGGCAGAGTGTCCGGAGGGCAGAGGTAGCCTTTGAACTTCTTGATCAGCGTTTTTCCGTCTTTTTAATCAGTTTCGCCTTACTTAAAGTGGCCCCAGTGCACCACTTGCTGGTTGGAAGGGTGAAGTGACAGATTTAAAGAATGAATGTTCTGTTAGATGAGAGCACAGTTGTTAAATACACATTAAGCATTTATTTTATTATTTTTATATCAGTCTTAGTGTGTTTTCTTTCCTTTTTGCTGCTAGACGGTGAAAGCAAAAGCCGAGGCCCGGCTTGACCTGCTGAGGGAGGCGGGAGTCCCGGTTGAAACATGGCTGAAGAGTGCGATGAACCAGGTGATGGAGGAGCTGGAGAACGAGCGCTGGAACAACCTCAGTACCCATGATCCTTCACTCTCTGTAAGATTAAAGCTCCGATGCCACAGTGCTGTAGTTTTGATGTATATGTAGATTTGTGTCCTTCACACTGATGTCGATCTTACGTCTGTAGGTAACAGCAGATTTAGAGCGAGAGGACGAGGAGGAGATGGAGGACAGCGGTGAAGTGTTGGACGACAGCAGCTCCAGCCCCTCCAGCACCTTGAAAAACTATCCACTCACCTGCAAAGTGCTCTACTCCTACAAGGTTAGGTAAACACACACACTGAAGCAGGGTCATGGCCGATGAGTCGGTCAATGCCCGAAGAAATGGTGATATCTACAGAGCCTCATACGTTTGCAGCGAGTCAAGTCTGAGTGTAGTCTTCTAAACAATCAGTGTCGCTGCTTTGGAAAGAAAACACTGTTAGATTTCTGTTGCAGCATCTCTGTGCTTTCTGTATTGACAACTCGTTAAAATACATGTAGGGGCTGGCCTACATACATATATATATATATATATATATATATATAGACGTAGACAGCTGGAGACTCAATGGCTGACTGTTTATTCCTGTTATCCTTTTCTAAAATGGTGGTTGAAGTCTGCCGTCTGTGTGGTGCATTATAATGTAAATACTCTCTGTGTTAGCCCTGTCAGACCCTGTAACAGCTAAGATTGGCTCCATCCCTGCCCGATGGATGTTGTCATAAAATGTTTTAAGATATTAATACAGTTATTCTCTCCACAGATGATTTAAATACTCGGGCTGTAGACGTTAATCTTTAACATGTCACCAATTATGATTCGGACTTTGAAGTACAGACACTTTTTGTTTTGGCTGTGTTTAATCAGTTCCAGTGATGTTTAACCTCCATTTGGATTTATTTTCCCAAACTTTGTGGCACAATTGATTCTGTGCCCAGGTTAAAAACACCTGCTCTCTAAATTTCTTCAAAAATTCTAGTGTCCTGTTTTGTGCTGTCTAAGAAAGTTAGTTTTAGAGTACTAGTGGTTTTATATTAACTGAGTCCTGAGTAAAGTGCAGTATTATTACAGGCGTGGTTTCAGTGTCCTTTTCAGTGTTCTGGCTGATGTTATTGAAGTCACTGTCTGTTCACCAGTGTGGCGGTATTTGAAAAATATACATCACAGGTGAAATGAGGATGATTAAACTCTTACATTGCAGTTTTAATTCGAACTAATGTGTTTGTCTGTCTGCAGGCTTCTCAGCCAGATGAGCTGACCATCGAGGAGCAGGAAATCTTGGAGGTCATTGATGATGGCGACATGGAGGACTGGGTCAAGGTACAAAAAAACCACTCACACACCGTTGTGTAGCAGAAGCACTCTGAAGTTTGAGGGTTGGTTGTTTTTTTGTGTTGCGTCATTAGAAGTTCACTCTCTGGCTGTTAGACTGTTTGACACACATTTAGTTTCAAATTTATAAAGTTTCAGTTTTTATAAGAACTGAACAGTTTTGTTTGGTTGAGGTTTGAAATGCTGGGAGATGCTGGCGTCTTTGAGTGAGCTAAATTGCACCGGTACAGACTATCTGCTGGATAATTCAGTGTTTCTCTGGGATCAGTCAGACTGTGGCTGCAGGAATTCAACTAAAATGCTTGCGGTGCATTCAGGCAGGTCCAGGTCGACCTGGGTGGTAGAAGCCATGCATGAACACAAATACAAAGTAAAAAATGTGCAAATGCACAATTCTCTTCTTCATTATTTGGCCCACAGCCTGAAAGGGCTGATGGGAGATTGTTGTCACCCAGCCGGGCGGGCATCATAGATACCCAAGTTTGTGAATATAATAATTTATGAACGTGGTGATTTTTAAATTCCTACCATAGGTGCAGCTGGACCAATCCTGCCTTAGCACTCCGGTTTGATCACAGTTTGTTAGATTCTGTTTGGTTAACAGCCGTTCGTGGACTCTTGATCAGTTTTAGATCTGCGATGTTAGTTTGATGATCTCCCAGCTAGTTAGTTTTACTTTGTATGTCACAGACTGTTACCAAGTTGCTTCAGGATCTTTAGGAGAAAATTTTAGAAGCCTTTGAGGACTTTTTTGGGGTGGTCAGTAGTGTAAACTGAAATGTACAGAAACATGGATCAATTACTTAACGAGCCATTGATGATGGATGTACAAAATGTCAGCTGTAGATGCTCTCATCATTGTGTGAAGTCATTCTTTTATAAAAGCCTCTGCAGAGCTCCTGGTGTGTAGTTGTTGTGTACTTTGTGTGAGCCTGTTTTTAGATCATTTCCCTGAAGTAACATTGTGCATTGTTGCTGTTTTGCTTTGTTTATCACACAAGTCTCACTTTCCTGTGAGCCACTCTGCAAATGTTAAATGTGTTGAGCCAATATTGTTTGCATTTTCGGTGTTTCCAGGCCAGAAACCGCAGCGGACAAGTGGGCTATGTCCCGGAGAAATACCTGCAGCTGCCCTCCTCCAACAGCCTGCTGAGCATGCTGCAGTCTCTGGCTGCCCTGGATGCCCGATCCCATTCCTCTAGCAACTCCACCGAACCCGAAACCGAACTCCCAACCGGCTCCGTCAATGGAGACTCCAGCGGTGAGACACATCTCCACCAATAATATCGGAGCTTTGATTTCCCACTTTGTTTAATACCCTCGTTGCCTCTGTCTGTGTTGCAGTGTCATTCGCAAAAGCTTTGTACGACTATGCAGGACAAACGGACGACGAGCTGTCGTTCCCAGAAGGCGCCATCATCCGCATCCTGAGCAGAGAGACCCACGAGGACGACGGCTTCTGGGAGGGCGAGTTTAATGGCGTCGTCGGCGTGTTCCCCGCAGTTCTAGTGGAGGATCTCACTGGGAGTAGCGAGAATGGAGACGGACAAAGGGATGGCAGCGCACAGGTAGGCTCAAGCTGACTTAGTCACCAAATTTCATGTTTTACAAAATTAAAGTTCTTCTTGTTGAATGTAAACACACTGTTATGCCATCCAGAGAGTCACTAAGCTGACAGCTAGAGCGAGCTAAATGCATCCTGCAAGTAAACTGTAGCAGAGCAATTTAAAGGAGGCTTGAAAAATCAGTTAGCAGAGACAACACTGTGTGCATCCCGGTCCCTTTCCGAGGCTACATACCTGGTCCATGCATGGCTTTTCAGGCCATCACCAAACAAAGATGAATGAGATGAAAATTTACTGGAAAAAGCCAATTAAGGTGGTTCAAGTATCTGATTAGACGTCTCCTAGACGAGGTGATCTGGGCACGTCCTACCGGGAGGAGGCACCAGGGCAGGCATACTCACTGCAGAGATTTGATCTCTCGGCTGGCTGGAGAGCAACTCAGCCCCCATCCCCAGATTAGCTCCCTCTACATCAGCACAGCTACGATAGCACCTTATTTGTGGCGCTAACTCCTGTGTTGCTGATTAATTTATTTCTTTTCATTTTATATGAAATATTAAAGTTTGCACACCTGTCCACTGTTTTTCTTGAAGGCTTCCCCGTCCACGCTGGCTCAGTGCGAGCGCTCCCCTCGTGGTCCCTTCCAGCCGGGACCTCTCCACAGCAGCCCCCTTCAGACACCCACCTTGTCCTCTCCAGTGTCGAGTCCCTGCAGCGCCACAGCCTCTCCCATTGGCCGACCACCCTCCTATCACAACGGACACCACAGACCGCCGCCTGCTCCACACAAAAGCCCCTTTCACAGTAAGAATCTCTGGTTTGTCCGTGAGTGTTTATCTGTAAGAAAAAAAGCCTCTTGTGGATAATAATCTGCCCACTCTGTCCTCTTCAGGTCCAGCACAAAGCTCCCCGCAACCCCCCAAATACCCGGAGAGCGGTGGTGGCACCATCCGACCTGTGAGTAAAACCTTCAGTGGTGAAGTAAACGACATCGGACCTTTTTATCTTCATTTTAACTGAGCCGATGGATTTTTACAGGTGCGTGCCGCTCCTCCGCCCCCAAAGCAGCATCCTCGCGGGCAGGTGAAGCGGCGGGAGGAGGTGGAGATCACACTGGTGTGAAGGAAGCACTCCCTCGAGCAGGGACTCCTAAAAACACTCCCAAAGGAAACCCGAGGAAACTCCCGAAGATGCCTAGAGACGGGAGAGGCTCCCCCCTTCACTCGGAGGAGGAATGCCGCCGCGCCTTTCTCTTTTAACTTCCTGTTCAGTGTTCTCAATTCACAACACTACCTTACCTAAAGTTTATACAAGGCTTCATTCTCAGCCCTGAACAGTTGATAAAGTTATAACGAGCAAAAGAAGTCGATAGTAAAGATAACATCGTTTTATCAGTTAGTAAAAAATCACTCTGTTTGGACTTGGTGGCTGATATTTTAGGGAGTCGAGCTCATTCGTTCCCTTGCAGAGAGCCCAGTGTGTTATCACTCATCAGACCGAGCAGGCAGTTTGGCTCTAAAGAACATGAGGCTGACTGAATGAAACGTTTCATGTTATTTAAAGCACTGACAGAATAAAACTGAGTCGTTAGCCGATGAGCAGATCCTGGAGTTTCTGTTGTTTAAGTCTCAGTGGTAGCAGCGTTTCACGTTAAAGTAAAACATGTCAGACTGGACTGACCTTGACCTTTGGGAGGCCAAACTGAAGGAACCGTCTGTGTTTTACCCTCATTTTTCTGTCTATGAACAAAGACACAAGTCTGCGGAACGCATCATTGATCAGGCCTCTGTTCCCTAGATTTAGACACATTTCACAGCCCTTCAGTGAGTCTTGATAATTTCAGCTATTCAGTATGATCTGAAATGAGCTATTAAACTCATGGACACGACAGGGAACTGTTTACAGACATCCCAGAGACCTTTATAGGACCAGAAGTCTTTTACAGAAGCAGGGGTTGCCCCCTGGTGGCCTTTAAATAAAATATGCAGGTTTACTGGTTGCTTAACTTTTCCAATTTGGCAGCTGTGTCCATGTTTTGATGTCTGTGGTCCTTTTTGGCAGTGACGTCATTCCCGAGGTAGTGCGTTCCAGCAGGAAGGTTGGAAAAGCAAAGAATGACGGGATTTATTTTAGGTGCAGCACATTCATTGATAGAATGTGGTCAGCGC
>VUQR01024347.1:19716-33551 GCA_015108515.1 Hemichromis elongatus
CCTGTGGCTTATTTAGCAAGTCACAAATACAGATGATTGGCAGAACAGATTATGTTTATGTTCACTGCCACCATCTTGGCAGTTGAGGCTGCTCCGACTTTCCAAGGAGGAAATACTAGTTGAGGGGGAGTTCCGTATGAAAATTACTAAAAATGGGAATGCACCATAATCTCAGGGCCAACAAGACAACAGCACATATTTTGATGCTGCCCCCTGGTGACAAGACAAGGATGCAGCACTAGTGTACAACCACACTGCTGCCTTTAGTGACTTTGTTTTTTACATGGAAGTGCTTTTCTGTATCTCTATTGACATAAAAAAAATGCCCAAAAATGTTGTTTGAGGTCAAAATACAAAGAAATTGTGAGAATTAATCAGCAAAAATAGTCTGATAGTCGCTAATTACATAATCAGCAAACCATAAATCAATTTTCTGTTTCCACCTGAGCAATCTTTAGGCTGTCCTTGCTCCACACGGGTATTGCGCATGTTTTCACTTCTTTTTTGGCTTCATTAGTCGATTATGATTAAGATAAACTGCCTCCTGGCTCCAGTTTCACATTAAACTCTCTGCAAGAAAACAGATAAGTTCTTCCTTCAGCTCGTCCTGCCGCAGAAACCGAAAACATCACTTCCACACTGATCATGTTATGGATTTCTCCTTGTTTAAGGATTGAAGAAAATTTTTTGGATGTTATAGTTATGATTACGCCCCTGTTGTGTCTCACGTCGTAGCTCTTTGTTACCACCATCAGATTTACGTCTATGCAACAGAGCTGCACTTGTGAGCAAACCAAAAGTCTCGAAAAGAGGCTGGTCCTCTCCGCCGACACACGTGACCGCTCGCGGTTACACAAACAAGGGAAAAGTGGCAATTTTTACCTGTGACTGTTTTGGATCCCTTATCTTTTATCTTGTATTCCTTGTTTTTCCTTATAATGTTTAGGAAAAGGTTAGAGTGGGAAACATAGCACGTAAACACACAAATACACAGTCTAACTCTTTTGTTGTTTTTATGTTGCATAATAAAGGAAAAAAAAACAATTTTTACGACACTAACGATGCCAGTAATGGTCGCTGTTGGGGAGGACAGTTTACACTGAGCATGTGCAGTTTAAAGATGCCTTTTATTTTTAAGGAGGAAACCATCCTGAGCTGCTAGCTGTCCAATTTAAAATCTATAGTGAAGCACTTTTTGATGTCTTCTTATTCCTTTTCAGTATTGTGGATGTTTTGTTCAATATTTCCTGTTTGATGTTTGTTTACCAACCGTATTGGTATCAATACTTCCTGTTATTTAGCCTTAAATAGCTATTGGTAGTGTCTTTGAGATATGACTTATTGATCGTATTGATAGTTTACGGAGAGCTTAGAGAAGGATATCTGTGCAAGTAATAGCACAGCTTTTTTCCCCTTTTTGCTTTTAGAATTAGGAATTTAAGGAAACAAAAATAATTAAAAACCGTAGCTAAATCTGATCAGAGGAAAAGAGGTATCCGTCAGCCGTGACGCTGCGTTCTCGTTGATCTCCTTGAGATCTGAATGACATCAAACTTATTTTTGAAGTTTGCATTTACCCTGTTGTATTAAAAGAATAACTAAAGTTTCTTTTCCATTAGAGAATTTTTTGTTAACCTGTTTACTGGTCCTGATTATGCATCAAGTCAGAATCTGAAATTCATTTTTTTAAAAAGGAAATAAAAACTCCCACGTTTTACAGCGTCGGCTCTGCAGAGGCTGCCAGACGTCGTATTTACACACCCGTGGATGTTTAACTGTATTTATTGTATACAAATAAATGTGAAATAAAGATAGCTTAAATGGAATGAGACTCTGTTTTAATTCTTAATTCCTGCATCCATCTGTTTAAAAACCATTATTTTGCAATAATGTGTTACATGACTAAACAGAAGGATGAGAGCCTCTGTTATTTAACCTGTAGTGATTTATCATATTTTGCATCGTTTGAGCTCCTATTTAAGCCTCTGACGGAGTCTCTTTTTTTTAAAGCTGCTACATTTTTTTTTTCTTTTTTTAAATACAGGTATGGAAGTTGGAAAAAAATATCTGTAAGTCAAAGTCTCAAAATTAAATTTAATGACTCAAAATTTCCTTTTTATTTCCTCAGTGTTTCGAGTTAGTAAGTCTCAGACTAGCCCTAACGCTAAATTACACTGAAATTTGAAAAACAGGAGTACCATCAGTCAGCGCAATGTGCCTGTGAAGGACTCCCCCATGAGCGAGTGCAATGCTTCATACTTACCTGGCAGGGATAATACCATGATCATGAAGATGGTTTGTCCAAAGTGAGGCTCAGCTCTTGCGCTCTGGCTGTTCTGACCTTTGTGGATTCCCCAAACGTGGGAATGTCATCTGCATAATTTGTGTTAGTGGGAGGACTGCATTCGCGCTCTCCTCCTGGAACTATGTTCAAGAAAATGTATTTCTACGAAGCAGACTCAGATTTTAATGAACCTATTTCTTCTACTTCAGTGTCAGGTGCAGCGTGTACTCTGGAAATGCGTTTGTGTCAAACGTCCTACGCCTGATAAATTAAAGTATGTAAAGCATGTTCTTGGCGAGCTGTGTATGGAAGTCCATTAGTGCCACTTTCCTAATCTTTCTGATAAAGAATGGGAGTTGGCTGGCTGCTCTGCTTGCTAAGGATTGGACGCTAGATACTGCTCAGCAGCAGCAGCCATGGCAACAAGACAGATGGAAGGAACTTTTTGTCAGCCACATTAGCATAAATAGAATACCCAATCCAATATGGAGGCACTGAATATAAACAGTCCTAAAAGTGTCAAATATAAATCTGTAATGTCACTGTATTTTTGACAAGAACATTTATGAAAGTTGAGGTAGAAGAGGAAGGGTTAAATCCTTCAACTTTTACCTTTGCATTTTTATTTCATTTTATTGTAATTCTGAGCATTTTGTTGCATCTTTTGGTGTTTTGGGAAACTGTAAATATTAACCAAAAAGGCAATCATAATATCATAATAACAATAATTATAATAATTAATAGTAGTAGAACATTTCTCATGTGGGCTTTCGCCCTGAGTGTCTCTTGTGTGTCCAGTAACCTGACTGAGTGAGTGCAGCTCTGTTTTAAATCACACAAGTTAAGATCTGTACGAAACACAGGAGATGTTTGACACAAAGGACACCGAGCTATTTAAAACTACCATCTTTAAATCTTCAGAATCTTCATCTTCAGAAGTTTTCTGATGACTCTGCAGTAGTTGGATGCATCAGCAGGGGTCATGAGACAGAGTACCGGGCTGTGGTCGACTCCTTTGTCACGTGGTGTGAGCAGAATCATCTGCAGCTCAACGTGACAAAGACCAAGGAACTGATTGTGGACTTCAGGAAGACCAGGAAACACTTGACCCCTATTTCAATCCACGGGGTCAATGTTGACATTGTGGAGGACTATAAATACCTCGGAGTACACATAGTACACAATAAATTGGACTGGGCTAAAAGCACCACAGCACTTTACAGGAAGGGCCAGAGTCGTCTTAATTTTTTGAGGCGACTAAGGTCCTTCAACATCTGTCGGACAATGCTCAGGATTTTCTATGAGTCTGTTGTGACCAGAGCTATCCTCTACGCCGTCGCATGCTGGGGGAGCAGGCTGAGGAAGCAGGCTGAGGGTCGCAGATGCCAACAGACTCAATAAACTGATCTGTAAGGCCAGTAATGTTGTGGGGATGGAGCTAGACTCCCTTAAGGTGGTGTCGGAGAGGCGGATGTTGTCCAAGATAAAGACAATGTTGGATAATACCTCCCACCCACTCCATGACATGCTGGTCAGTCACAGGAGCACGTTCAGTGAGAGACTGAGGTTACCGAAAAACACCACTGAACGACACAGGAAATCATTCCTGCCTGTGGCCATCTCTCTGTACAATTCAGCCGATTAACACACTGTCTACTGATACATCTGTTTTGCAGATGTTTTTCCTTCATCCTTTCTTCAGCTATTTATTAAGATGTTGACTATATAAAGCGCCTTGAGGCAACTGTTGTTGTGATCTGGCGCTATATAAATAAAATTGAATTGAATTGAATTGAATTATGTACATATATATATGGATGTATATATTGTTGTTATTTCTTTAGTGTATTGTCGGTCTTGTTAATGTCTGGAGCACTGTAACCTAAATAATTTCCCCTGGGGATTATTATTTATTATTATTATTTGGGGATAAAGTATTCTGATTCTAATTCTGATTATGTCTCGTACGCTAAAAGAGCTGTATGAATTACTGGGCATTAAATCTATTTGGACCAGTGTCTATCACTCTCAGACCGACAGGTTGGTGGAGCGTCTGAATAACACCTTCAAGTTCATGATTCGTAAGTTTTACGAGGATTTATGAGGAAATAGGGATCACTGTTTAGACCCTTTGTTGTTTGCAGTGTGAGAGGTATTCCAGGCCGCCACTGGATTTTCTCCCTTTGAGTCGCTGTTCGCCAGAAAGAAGCGGGGGATGTTGGACCTAATTGATTAAAACTGAGAGGAAGATCCAAGGCCAGCCAAAAATGAAATTTCAATATGTTCTGGACCTGAGAGCAAATTTGCACACATTGGGGAGGTTATCGCAAGAGAATCTGCTCCTGGCCCACCAATGTCAGCAGTACTTGTACAACATAAGGGCTAGACTCAGCCCCACAGCTGCAAAACCTTTTTGCTTATATGTTCGTGGCCTGGTCGTATAACGCTCATAGAGGATCATTTTGAAACACACCCTGGTGTGACGGTGCATTCATGGCCCTACAGTTTACCTGAACATAAGAGACTAATTATTCAGAGGAAAATGGATGAAATGCTAAAGCTGGGAGTAATAGAATAGTCACAGAGTGCATGGTGTAGCCCCATAGTTTTTGTAGTGAAGAAAGATAATCAATGGACTGATTCTTATATAGCTCTTCTCTACTCTCTCGGAGTACTCAAAGGCCTTAATACAACATGCCACATTCACCCATTCACACAAGCACTTTCTTGTCTTCCCAGCTAACTGATATTCACACAGATTCATTCTCCAATGGTTGCATTGGAAAGCAACTTGAGGTTAAAACCTTGCTCAAAGATACTTGGCATGCAGACGGGGGGGAGCCGGGGATCGAACCACTAGCCTCCCAATCAGTAGATGTACCAATTTGTCAGCCCCAGCCACTTTCCAGCGCTTCATGCATCGGGTTTTGTGTCCACGTGCTGCGTGTACTGCCGCCTGTTTTGATCAACCACAGTGACACCTTGACGGAGCATTTGCAGCTGGTAGCTGAGTTCCTGGAGTCCCTGAGCCAGACGGGGCTCAAGGCTAACCCGCAGAAGTGTGTGGTTAGATGGAGGAATATACCTGCCTACCACTTGGGAGGCAGACAGGTGCACCCTCAGATGGATAAAACAGAAGCCACTGCATCCCGCCCATGCCCCAAGACCAAAAAAGAGGTGAGGTGGTTCTTGGGGCTTGCTGGTTACTACCACCGGTTCATGCCCAGCTTTGCAGAGCTGACCAGCTCTTTGACTGATCTCACCCAAAAGGGTGCCCCAGATCTGGTCCAGTGGACAGAGCAGTGCCAGGTGGTCTTCATGCAGGTTAAGAAGACTCTGTGGGCAACCCATGCTCTACAGTTCTAACTTTTCCCTCCCTTTTATTCTGCAAATTGATGACTTAAACAGAGGGCTGGGGGCAGTTTTGTCCTAACAGTAAAGGGGGTTGACCGCCCTGTGGTCTACATCAGCAGAAAACTTGCAGACCCGTGTGTATTGTGCCTTTTGCGTGTTACATAAATTAAAACAGTAAAAAATTAATAAATTACATGGTGCTGGCCATGTTTTGTATAGTCTGTAATTTTGGTCGATCTACAGCCACCACACTCTACATAGCAGCAGAGAAAACTGTCCTTTGAGCTGGCCCCAGATTTCCATACAGCAGAAGCAACAAGATAAGAAAAACTCAAAACAGACATGATGGGTATTCTGCTGCCCAGGAGATAGACGAAGGTATGAATCGGCAACAGGGAGCTCACTTCTAAAGTACTTTCAAGCACTTTGGTATCCCGATTACCCCCTTTATTTTGTTAATGTGTGTAAAATGCATATGAATTGTTCAGAAACTTTGGTTTCAAGATCATAGTATAAGCATTTGTCACGTATCAGTGCTTTTATAATGTCAATAAAGAAAGCTTGTTTGAACCTGACAAGTGCTTGCTAAACACAAGACAAATGTTCTGAATCCCTTATTAACTAGCTTAAGCCTCATTACTTTCTGCTAAAGCACACACAGCTTTTGACCTCCATCCTCCAGGCTGTAAATAGGAAAAGCTTTTTGTTTGCTCAACTGTTAAACACATATTGGTGTCATCTGTGGCTGGCCTGAAGTTGCTTTGACTCGGCATCATTAACACTGTAGCTCATAACGACTGTTTTTATGATGACCGAGAGCGCTGTCTGGGGAAAAAAAAGTAAAAAAAACTAAACTTCAGCTGTATCCCTGGAAGTCAGCATGATGTTAGCAGACCCAGATGTGAGAGCGATACTGTGCAAGTGAACCTATGGGCTCTTCTATGTATAATGTACAAAAATTTGTGAACTATCATGAAAAGACACATGCCTTATAGTACACATCCAAAAAAGTAGAGTTCAGTGTAGAATGTCTGTTTAACAGCGAAACCTTGTTAAAGATACCTTTAAGCAGCCCATAGCACTGTACTTTACATGTTCACTGTATTGTAAACTACACACAATGATTACATAAGTTTTTAAGACAAAAACAGCTGGAAGCCGTCTTTGCTCTGTTCTGATTTATGATTATGCTGAGAAGGGGGAGAAGTGAGTGAGGACAGTCATCTAATTGGTTCGCTGACTGACGGGGCTTTAAGTCTACCATGGAATCAGAATGAGCAGGAAGGGTGTACCTATGACTCTGTTTGTGCGTGACAAGATGGTGTTGACTGTGGAAGTTCCTCTTCTCTGACACACATGTGTCGGCTATACATCCTGTTGACATGCAGCCAGTCAAAGCAGTCAGTGAACCCCTAGTTCATGATTGCTATTGCTATTTTCCTTATGATCTGTAAAGGTAAGAGGAAAACTGGGGATTTGATTGAGTTCAGCAACATATTTGTTCTAAATATTAAATATTGTTTTAATGATTAAAACTCTAGATCACAGGTTTAAATGAAATAAGCATTTTATTGATGCAGATAATGAAGTTCTGTTTGAAACTAATGATTTTCTTCTATATTGTAGAGCTGAACTAACTACAATGGTGTCAATCTAATGTGTGTGCGTGTGTCTGCAAAATGGAGAGGAGTCATTACCGATGTCTGCGATCACTGAATACACAAATTCTCTGAACAAATTTCTGCAGCTCCTCTTTCCTGCATTATCTTTCTTGCCCAGCTGCCTCAGTCAGTGCGATCCTAAAGATAATACCATAATAGTGTATAATTTGTGTGTGTGTGTGTGCAGCATAGGGTGGTCCAGCAAGTGTGTTTACACTTAGGCTCCTCTCAGTGTTTCCACCGTGTTTGATGTTACTGCTCAAAGCTCTAAGCATGCTCTCTCTTGGTTAATTATACAATTTTCTTAGTGTAAAAGAGCACACTCTCTGTTTTAATTTCTAAAAATTCACAAATGATGTGACTAACCAGTAGTAAAAGGTTTTATTCAGTAGACTTCACAGTGCCACTGCAGTCTACTTTATATTGTTTTTTTTTTTCAAAACATACTAAAATGTGATTCATATTATCCATCAAGTACAAAAGAAGTCCATCTATACCCTATCCAGTATAGAACAATTAAAACCACCATCAATGTTTCAGGCTTTACAAGCAAAAAAAACTGTTGCTTTTTTAGCAAGCAGTGTCGACATTGACTCTAGCAAAGTACAGCCACACATCTGATTCTCTCTGCCAACCTCACAGAGAGCAGGGACGTCGGAGCTTGTTGATACTTTGGTCTTTACTAACTGATCATCATCATTTGGTAGCAAAAAGGTGGAAGAGGTGTAAATTTGATTGGAATTTTGTTGCAGTGGGATCATTCAGAGAAGCTTTGGAGTGGATCAAAGTTAAATGTTCTTGTTTTCTGCTGCAGACCTTGCAAAACAAAAATTAAAGTCTTTGATTGTTATGTGACAACTCAAATTGCAGAAGTCTTACCTCCTGCAACTATTGCCTTGTTAAACTCAGTACTTTCTTTTTATTGTATACAGTAAAGTGGAGGCAATTTAATGTACCTTTACATCTATTGTTTCATTCAACCATCTGGATGCTTAATCTTTCTTTGTGAGTCTTGGCTGTGTTTTTAATATGCAGCTGTTGACAGTCTGAGACTTACTGTCAGCTATCAGATTTCTGTTGCTCGGGCAACTGGCAGAAAATGCTTTGACTCATCAATCTCTCTCTCTGAAGAATATTCAGGTTCTTTCTAGGTGCTACTAATTACTACTACAAAACAAGACAAATCACCTGATAAAAGCAAGCCATAAGCTTTTGTGTTGTAGGCAAGATGAAGATGTATTGTTTTATTTTCTCATATGAACCACCACAGGTGGCTTCACCAAGCACAGGTACAGAGCTGTAGCAGAGTCAAAGAAGTGGCTGTCTTTCATCTTAAACATTCTCCCAGATGTGAATGGCTTAAGTCAGGTCAGGGTACTAGTGGTAAAGTGTAACTTAGCATTGCATTGAATAAAGCAAAATATTTGACCTTCCTTATCTGTGTCTGTTGGTTTATCCAGTCTCAGAAGCAATTAGTGATTCTTATGTACCCCAAAAATGCTGTCCTTAAATAAGCCTATAAAGGCTAGTAACTGGTCAAAAGAAAACTGAACTGAATTCTCTGTTGGGATAGCAGTGGAACAGCTGCAGTGGAAAAGTAGTTTACCGAGTAATCTTGCAGTGGGAAACTTGTGATTTAGTTGCAGAGTAGCAGCTGTAATATCCAACCCAATACTGTGGATAAGTATTGGCAATAATCACCGATCACACTTCCTATACACAGATCCAGCAGCCACCTCCGTGTAAAAGTAATGTGCAGTCCAGTTACTGCTACCACAATGTGATTAGCAGGCTTAATTAACTTTAACCCAGAGCAACATAGGCTTTTTTTTTTTTTTAACTGACCCAGCGGAAGTAAATCAAATTGAGGAGGAAACAGTGATTTGCAGTGCTGCCAAAAATTGTAATTCCTTCCTACATCCCTTTACTGGCTTATTGCCTCCAGACAAACAGTTAAAACAGAAATTGCTGTGTGAAGATCGGGTTGCCTCTGGCAGGGGACACAGAGTTTTTTGAGGGAGAACATATCAGGGGGAGTGTGCAGTCAGCTGGCTCAAATCCAGTGTCAGATTCTTGTTAACAAAAAATACCAGTGCATCTAAATTAACACAGACTATAGTCAGTTTTTCACAACAAAAAAAGCCAATAACACTTTAAACACTTTTAGTTCCTTGGTTACAGTGTAACTAAAGCGATTTAACTCATGGTGACTTATTTTGCAGCAGATGGGAATCATAGGGAAAGATAGCAGAATCTGCTCTACCATCAGCTTGACATGTAATAATGGTTTTTGTGGAGCACGGCCACATGGAACAATGTCCAAAGTTTTGATTATCAAAACTAACGGGAGCTCATGGCTATGTTGTGAATGATAAGGCTCTTGCTTCATCATGAAATTTGCATATGGTTACTAACTAGATCACTAACTTTACAACAATAATGAAACATGTTCGCTTGTTTCTTTTTAACAATATAATCTTAATTTGTAATAAACTTTAAATCACCTCTACAGCATTCGCTGGTGGATGTGGGAAACTGATTTTTAAATTTTTGCTTTTGGAAGTTTCTGGTAGAAGAATCAGACACAAATCGTTGGTGACTGGTCCCTGTACCCATTTCTCCTGCTTGAAGTGCTCTGATGAAGACCAAACAATAGAGGGCTAAGAGGCCAACGGCAGGCTAGCCAGCCGGTTACCACAACCCCTCTTAACACTGTATACACATTGTCCAATTAAGGTCTTCAACTCGCTGCTTCGCACCCAGGCAGACTGCCACTGGCTGCCAAAACACGAACAATCTTGTCAGAGGACTTAATATTATTCTCTGAAAGGCCATGGTGTGTGATGCTGCCTGCTTTGAAACTTCATCAGTAGGTGGGCACTGGCGCGTGGGCACAAAGCTATAAAAGGCCTGGAGGAGTCCCATCCCAACCCCCCAATGCATTTGGAACAACTGCCAGTGTGATGACAGTATGGATATGTTTGTGTGCCCTGGAGCAAAGTGGATGGACCTTATACTTGCTGCAGAATTGCGAGTGGTGTTATAACATATAACAGACTCCTGCCACTGACCCATAATACTGACCCAAAACTTCACTTTTAATATAATCTCATCCTGCAGTGAAAATGGCTGTGTTACTACTAACAGGCTGGTAAGAACATTGCTGTGTATTTTAACTCAGGATTGCTCCTGACCTTTTAAGTGTACAAAAAAAAATTACAAGAAGAACCACAAAACAACAACTAAGTCAACTCAACTATACACTTTTTCAAAATATAAAATTGAGTGTTAAACATTTTTCAATGCATAATTTCATTTGTCTATGACATCAACAGATTAAGTTTCAACCAGAGTTGCACGTCATCCCGACATCAGTGGCCGAGGAACCAGACAAAAAGCACGGTGAGCAGGTGACTTTGCAACTGTACAGAAAACCATGTTGTCTAAATATCTGGATGATAAGGATTGAATGACTTAATGAGAATACACATTAACCTGTTTGCCAGCGTGCATACAGCAAAAGTTTAAAATATAATCATCATGGACATGAATGTCATGGTAATTTTATTTTGTACTGGCCGCATTGGTCCACAAGTCTCAATTCATTTTTGTTTCCTCTAATCCACACTTTATTAAAAGTAAATATACAGGCTGAAATGTATAAATGTAAACTGATTTAATGTCCCTTATAAAGCTGGACCTCAACCACATGTTTTTGGCAGCCATCAATAAGCTTCTGGCATAATACTGGCTAGATATCTGATTGCTCTTTTTGGCAAAAATGGTATAGTTCATTTATATTAGTTTGGTTCCTGGCATGACACTGCTGTTAAGTGCAGTCCAAACATTTTCTAATAGGGTTCAGGTCAGGGCTTTGCGAAGGTCATTCCACAAGCTTAATGTTAGCCTGCTTTATCCATTCCAAAAACAGTATGTGTGGTGTATGTGTGGGATCATTGCCTTATAAGAATACCCAACTGTGTCCAAGTTTAAACTATTTAGCTGTTGACTTGAGGCAAAGTAAAGGATCTGTAGACTGTCTCCGTCCATGGTGTATAGGTTTATCCTACTCTTATGCTTATGTCTCTATGCAGCTGTCCAGGAATTGTATCAATATGATGTGCGCACGTTATCTATTTCGTGGCCACAAATGCGTAATTCGTTGCCACGTTATACTATTTCGTGCCCACAAAGTAGTATTTTGTGGCCACAATTTATTTATTTTTTGGACCATGTCATCAGAGGGGCTCCATACTTCCGAGGGTGACAGTTGGGTTTTCCTCCAGTCCTTGGCAAAGTGGTGACACATCCAAAAATGTTACTATAACAATGTTGCAATTGTTTGAACTGATGATCTTGGACGCAGCTGTTTAGAAATGGCTGCAGAGACCTTTCAAACTTGTGTGAATCTACATTTCTTCACTGGGTTCCACAGACTTTCCCATTGTTCTGAGTATTGGTCAATCCAATGAGTGCTGTCAAATGTTGGCAAGGAGAAATTGTCACGGTCCTAGGTCATGCTGACCCAGCGTTTTGTGTTTTTCTTGTTTTTGTTTGAATTGACATTATAGATTGTAGTCTTATTTCTTCTGTTGTGTTTCATTGATCCTGATGTTTTAGTTTATTCTGGGTTTGAGTTTTGTTCCCCAGGATATTGTGTTCTCGTGTTTACTGTAGGTTTAGTTCAGTGTCTAGGCAGCACCCTTTCGTTATGAGTTCTGTTTCCTGTTTTATTGTGATAGTCGGCGTCCCATGTGAATGCATTCAGTTTTGCTTCCCCTGTCTCGTCCTGTCAGTTACCTCCAGCTGTGTTCCCCACCTGTTGGTAATCTCCCTGTGTTCCTCTGTGTATATTTAAGTCGTGTCTTGTCTCTTGGTAGTTGCTAGTTCGTATTTACGCTGTCAATCCACGCTGTCTAACCGCCCTGTGCCACTCGTGTGTTTCTCCCTGTGATCTGCCATTGTATGTCTCGGCTCTCCCATCCTCGTGTGCATGTTTGTGTTTGTAGTTTAGTTTCTCCCAGTTTAGTTAGCCTTAAGTCCTGTTTGCCGTTTTCTCTTTGTTTGTCCACCTTTAATAAATCATGTTTGCACGTTCGTTTATGCCTGCATTTGGATCCTCCTTTTCCACCTCCACACGGCTCATTCTCACTAGCCGTAACAGAAATAAGCAGTTGTAATCAATCGTGATCACTAATGGGAAGTTAACGGGGCCTTGGCCTTGTCAAGTTAAACAAAGTCGTAGAACCTTCAGCACTGCTTATTAAAAAATGTAAGTGAGTGTATGTATATATTTGAGCCTGTGTGGGTTCCAAAATGTATAATAATTCAACCCAGGAAAAAGAACAGTTCAGAAACATAATGAAAAGCCCCAAATTACCATGATATTCATGCCTCTGGTGGTGTATGTAAACTTCTGAACACATCTGAATACATCAACTGTCATGGCCCCGGTGCCTCTCCGGCTAGCCCTGGCTACATTTGCATTTGTTGTTTCTCACTTTCCCTTCCTTCCTCGCCTCGCTTCCCTCTCTCTCCCTCTCTGCCTGGGCGGAGCTCAGAGTGGGCTCCCGCCCTTGGCCGACGCACCTGCAGCTAATCATCGGTGATTCAGATGGGTTCCAGCCCTACTTAAGACAGAGGCTCTGAGTTGTTCATCGCTGGAATATTTAGTAACCTATGTTAGTATTGCCGGCTCGCTCATAGTTCGTTGTCCTGTGCTGACTTCTACTAATAGATGTTTGTAAATAGGTTCCCCACGCCGTGTTTCCTGAACCCGGAGTGAACGAGTGGAGCTGCGAGGTTGGATTCGAGTGGATGAGAAGCAGAGCGAGTGTGAGGATCTGAGTGTGTGTTCCCCTGACCGTGGACCCCGGACCCTGGTGTTATTCCCCTTCACTTGTACATAGTTCACTTGGTGCTGTAAATAAAAGAACTGCTAGAACGTTTCCCTCAGTCTGCGCAGTCCGTTCCCTCAGTCCGTTACCACCACCTGACAGAATATTCTAGCCACCATGGACTCAGCTGACTCGGCGTCTTCCTCCTCGCCCCCCGCCCCGGTTACTTTGGAATCAATTCTGCAGTGACATGAGCAGATGCTCGTTCGACTCAGTCAGGACGTCGCTGCTTTGGCTCAGGCTTCAGCCCAGCGTACACCACTACCGGGATCCCCACCGCCCGGCGAACCTGCCCCAGCGGCACCACAATCTGCAGTAAGTGCCCAGTCACCGGCTCTTGTTCCGGTTGTGTGTGATTTTCGCCTTCCTACACCAGAACTGTTTTCCGGGGAGGTGGGAAAGTGTGCAGGATTTCTAACGCAATGTTCGTTTCAGTTTCGTCAGCAGCCTCATGTTTTTTCCAATGATGGAATGAAGATTTCTTATTTTGTTCAGTTGCTACGAGACCGTGCTTTAACATGGGCACAGGCTGTGTTAAGCGCCCACCCAGAGATAACCTATGATGACTTTTTATCTCAGTTTCGAAGTGTGTTTGATAAAGGCTCCACGACTACGGCGGCAGGGATCCGCCTTTTGAAC
>VUQR01024350.1:0-50434 GCA_015108515.1 Hemichromis elongatus
CAGGTACAACATGCCCAGGACCCACTACAGTTCGCATACAAGGCGGGTGTTGGAGTGGAGGATGCCATCCTGTACCTCCTACATAGAGCCCACTCACACCTGGACAAGGGAAAAAGCACAGTCAGGATCCTGTTTCTTGACTTTTCCAGTGCCTTTAATACCAATCTCCCCTTTCTGCTTCAGGAAAAACTAAACAGGATGCAGGTGGACCTCTGCCTGGTCGCGTGGATCTCTGACTACCTCACTGACAGACCACAGTATGTCAGACTGAAGGACATCACGTCTGACACTGTGGTCAGCAGCACAGAAGCACCACAGAGAACTGTGCTGTCCCCTTTTCTCTTCACCCTGTACAGCTCTGACTTCTGCTATAACTCTGAATTATGCCATTTTCAGAAGTTTGCAGATGAAACAGCCATCGTGGGGTGTATCTGGGATGACCAGGAAGAGGAGTACAGAAGTCTGGTGAGGAACTACGTCACATGGAGTCACACAAACCAACTGCAACTCAACACCGCAAAGACCAAGGAACTGGTTGTGGACTTCGGGAGGTCCAGAGCAGGTCCACTGCCGGTTCAGATAGAGGGAGAGGAGGTGGAGGTGGTCAACAAGTACAAGTACCTCGGGCTGTGGGTGGACAACAAACTGGACTGGTCATGCAACACAGAGCACCTGTATAAAAAAGCCCAAAGCCGACTGTACTTCCTCAGGATGCTGAGGTCTTTTAACATCTGCAGGAAGCTCCTGAGGATGTTTTACCAGTCGGTGGTTGCTGGAGTACTTTTCTATGCTGTGGTGTGCTGGGGGAGCAGCACAGCAAAGGAGGACTCATCCAGGCTGGAAAAACTGATCAGGAAGGCTGGCTCTGTGGTCAGCATGAAGCTGGACACTCTGGTGACAGTGGCAGAGAAAAGGACAAATGGTCCACTGGATTTCTGGATGCTGATTTGATACTATTCATTAAACCAAAGCCTCTTTCACAATCTGCACTGGAAGCTTGAAATGTAGCACAAGCTGTGAGATGTGTTTTAGCTCCTCACATTTTAGTGTCGCAGCCACCATATCCGAGAACGTGCTGATTGACCAATGTTTAAAATTTTGCCTCATTATGTACTTGAATTCAGCATATTCACTGTTAATTACCTCCACAGAATGTGGGTGGTGGCGAATTGCCTGATACGTCTTTGCCAGTGTGGCAGTGTCTGCTGCTGTGTGAGCTCAGTGCAGACCCCTCCTTTAATTCATCCTTTTGGAAATGAATAAAACAAGTAATCTCAGTGATATTTCTGCCATCAGCTGATGAGGCCCTCAGCGCCTCTTTGACACAGTCGCTCCACTTAACATCCTTTTCTGTCAAGTACTGGAAACGCAACTTCTCAATCTTCGCTCTTGCAAACAACTAAAAATAAAATGTGCCTTAAATAATAGTAGACAAGTGTGCACTTCAACTTGATTTCTTTGGTTCATTCCCTAAATTATCCTTAAAATACTTTTAAGCACCAAGTCTAGTTCTTGAAAGCTTCATGCAAACCAATATCACGTCTTTTGCCTTTCAAAACTACCTCAAAGTGTTACTGTCATCAGATGCATTATTTAAACCAAGACAGTCGGAAAGACTTGCTCTCAGGAACTTTGTAGACTATATACATTTTATTCAATTCAATTATATTTATATAGCGCCGCAAGGCCCTTAAATGTACATGTTATGGAGGCTGATACAAGATTGTGCAGGGTTTCACTGCAATCAGTAGAACAGACCCAGTTACTGAAACAAGATTAATTTTTTTTCTCAAAAACTGTTTGCATGAATTATTTAATTTTCATGTTAATTTCCTTGCTCAGAATTGGTCACCCCCCCCTCCCCCTTTTCAACTTTATAATAAAAAATGTCCCATAAATTTGAGTACATGAAAAATAATCAGTTTTTCCTGCTACTTATTAAAAACTGCCCAATTTGTTTTTTTAACTAACGTTTTTGTTTTATTTACATCAGAAAAATAAAAAAAATCAAGCTGTAGCTAAAGCACGTCAAACATGCCTCTGATAAAACAATCCACACATGTGGAAAACGAAATCAAAAATACCTTTAACACCTACTACTTAAATACAGCAAAATGAAGATAATGTGGCAGCTTTAAGACGTAGGCTATGATACACATACTAAAAGTATTTTTTTCAAATTCAGAGTGTGGGCTGCACATTTTTTAGTAATTTGGATCAATGCTAAAATAAAAAATATTTTTTAAGATGTTTTACACTTTTATATTTATTTAGATTTTTATCTTAATCAAAGCCACTGGAGGCGGGCTGCTCTCAGCAGCTCTCTTTACCAACACCAGCCATCTTTAACGTTCTCCACTGTCCTATAAAGACTACAAAAGTTTAATTATAGTATTAAACTAATAGGCCCCCATTAAACTTTTATATTTCAATGTACTTAAAAAAATGACTATGTGATGGCAATTTTAATCAGTGCATATGTTGCTCATAGTTAACTGAAGTGCCAGCATTGCAATGAATACACTTGAGAAAACATTTCATTTTCCTGTTTATTACACAGGGTGGGTGTTACATTAAAATTCCTCATCGCCATTTTTATTATAAATACACATTTTAAACAAGGCTTGTCGACCCTCAGTAAAATACATCCTTCAAACCTTTCAAAATATAACAAAACAAAATGCTTTAATGGATACAGATGGATTTCATTTTTGCACCTTTTAAATGTTAGTAATTCATGCATGTTTAGAGTAGGAAAATAAAATGATACAGATCCAATGTGTTTACAAAGGAGATTTAACTGAAAACAGCTATACGTAGTGTAAAATACAAATACTGGGTCTGGTGCAAAGCTTAAAGGTCTTTCTCAAAGAAATGCTAACTCATGGCTTATAGCAACTACGCTCTGTATAATCATCAGTACACTGTACAGACATTATTTGCCTTTGATGGGGGAAAATACTTGAAGTATTTGTGACATACTGTAACAGACTGTAAAAAGGCTTACCTGATAACACACTATTTATTAAATTATGGATAGCACTGCTTTTTCAGTCAGTTTCCAGCATGAAATGTCTCCCAACACTCATCAACCCAGTAAAGTGTTAAACAGTATTTTGCAGGCACTTACAAAGCATGGTTTAGGCCTTTAAATGAGTTCAAGGTTAGATGTAAGTTTCAAAATGGTCCACTGTTCAAACAAACTGATAAAATATTATATGCGCAAATGTGTTTCAGTGCTGTTGCATAAAATTATTGATTACAGTGAAGGTCAAAGTCCAAATTACACCATGGGTCTCTGGAAGACATCTGAGCAAGCTGAACTGTGAAACAGAAGAATTCAACACAAACATTAGACTTCCATTAATTGCACAATCACAAAATGTAAAGTAATGAAATGATAAATGTCTACCTACCTTTTAAAGTGTCTGGAAAGGCTGGAATTTATTTTTGTTGGTCTTGAGGTTTGATGTGTAAAGTCCAGAAGAGTCTGATGGTGTTAATGGTCATATTAAGCTACATTATTGTGTCATTTGTGGGAGATTACTCTTGGAAGTTCAGGTTTTAAGACAGAGAAATGGGAATGGAGAAGACTTCAGATAAGGGTAGAGTCTATACGGCAGTGTTGCCCAGGAGAGAAAAGATCTTGAAGCTTGACATATCCTTAAAAGCAGTTTAATTAATCTTAAGGAGACTCAATATTCTGCTCTGCAGAGTTGCTTTTTATCTTTCTTTAGATAAAATTTTCAGAAATATACACATGTACAGGAATTTGAGTTTGTACATCCAATTTGGTTCTAACAGTTTAAGCTAAGGGTCATGAACACTTTGGGTTACAGTGTAACACACAGTATTTCATTTAAGTGTTTTTGGAACAGTAAATGCTTTTGATGTTAAACTTAAAAAAAATATCATGTACACTTGAAACATCTGTGATTGATACTGAAAATAATGAGCGGTTGCTAGCTGCTTACAGCTTACATAATCAAAAAGTCTGATGAGCTAACATAAACACGAAATGTAAATGTGACATATACAATAAACAAAATTATTCAACTTGAAAGTTAAATATTGAAAGTCATGTAACAGCCCCATGCAGAGCAGAATAAAGGTAGTCTTTATTCCACTGAGAGTTAGGCATCTGGTGAGCATTGTGGCTTTATAGCATATCCTTCCCTCACAAATTCTTTCCCTTCAGATCAGTATCTGCGGCCATAGCTTGGGGAACTGTAGGAAGAAGAAGAGAAGGTTGTTGTGAAGCTTGAACCTGTGGCATCCATGCTACCTCTTCTGGAGCCTGACCTGGAACTAGTTCTAGAGCCAGACCGTGAACCAGTAGCAGAGCCAGACCCACTGATGCTATAGGGACTGTAAAGGCCTTTGCTTGACTGAGATGAGGCTTCAAGTAGTCGCAGACCAGTTCCCTCCTCTGTCATGCTCCTTTCAATTGCATCCTTGTAGGAGATCTTCAGCTTGGTTTTAGGGCACGTGAGGTATTTTGAATATGCACTAACATCTCGTAGCTTCTGTGCAGTGCGTGCATCCAAGGTGCCCTTCCTCACAGCCTCATCAATGGAGACTCTGCCTGTGGCATCCGGTTCAATCAACCCACCGGTGAGATACTGGACCTCTAGGAAACGTTGTCCGGCCTCATAGTACAGCCAGCCTTTCTTTAAAGCTTGGGCTGCTGACATTTTGGTTTTAGTCCTTGGATCTTCAAATCCATTGTACGCCTTCTGAGCTAAACTGATACGGTCCACCATGATTTTATCCACAAGCCCTTTATTCATTGCATCTGCAACTGAGAATTTCTCTCCAGTGTTTGGGTCAATGATGCCTCCTGTGCAGGCCTGAGCTTCCAGCAGCCTTTGACCCGTTATATTATCCACAAGGTTTCTCCGAATGGCCTCTGTGACAGACACCTTCTCTAATGTCTCTGTGTCTAAAATACCAGCAATAGGGCCAGTTTCCTCTGTCGGGTCATTCCATGTAGTTGCTGGTGTTTTTATGGAAGGTATTGGGCTCATGGGGTAGGAAGAAGAGGAGCCAAAGGAGGATGAGCGTGATCTGCTTCCGCTCATATTTCCAGACAGCATGTCTGCAAATTCTGTGATGGACAGCATTCCTGATCGATACTGGTCCAGGGCCGACTTATCAATCAAGCCCCTTGAGATTGCGTCATCGATATCATACTGTCGACCAGACCTCCTATCAATGATCATCGATTTTACAACTCCATCAGATGAAGTGATAGTAATTTCCTCCCATTCACACTCCTGCTCTGCCAGTTCTAGATAAGTCTGGTGGTCAATAAGTCCTTTCTGATAAGCTTCATACACAGACATCTCTTTGCCAGACTCTGGATCGACGATGACAACTCTTCGTTTGCGAACAGAAGATTTGGACGATGTCTTTCTCTCACGCTTCTTTTCTTTCAGCAGCAGCAGAGCAAGGCCAGTCTCTGGGTCTATCATACATCTCTCCATCAGCTGCAGGTAGGTGAGGTTTTCCTCAGTGTTGGGGTCAAAGAAGCCCTTTGTGTCATCAGAAGGATCAGTGAGAATGGCATTCATTTCTTCATCAAAGAGGCCACGTTCATAAGCTGTTTCTACTGGCAATCGGAGACTCTCCTGTGGATCAATTATTCCACCAGTAGCAATCTGAGCCTCCAGGAGACGAATGCCATGGTCTTTCAGAATGAGTCCCTTTTTCATCGCCTGGAAAAGAGAGATAACCTTGCCAGAATAAGGGTCTTTGTAGCCTGTCACAGCTCGCTCAGCTGAGAGGAGTTTGTCTTTAAACTCTGGGCCAACAACACCCATTTTAACAGCTTCATTGACATTTAGTTTTAGGTTCTTAATTGGATCAATTACATAACCTGTGGCAGCTTGAGCCTCAAGAAGCTCAAAAGCAGTCCCAGGTCTGATCATGTTTTTCTTCATTGCTTGGTAAATTGATAGACGGTCTTTGCTTGATTCTACATACACACCAGCAATACAGCTGGTCCCCTCGAGGTATTTCTTCACATCCCTGCTGACCTCCTCCACTGTGATGACTCCCTCAGTGAGATCACTGTATGTCTTTTGGCTGATAATCTGTGACCGGAGCAGCTCTTCCACAGTGATTTGTTTTCTGAGACCCTTAAAGAGAAGCCTTCTATCTGCCAGTGAAAGCAACCGCAAACCACTTTCTTTATCCACTCTGCATCTTTTCAGCAGCTGGGCATAGGACTGTTTCTCATCAGTTGTTGGATCAGTATAACCTCGCACATCTGCAGTAGGCTCAGTTATTCTCTCAAGTGTCTCCTTGTTGATGTATCCACGCTGCATGGCAACATCTATGGGGAGATGGAAGTAGTATTCAGGATCCATCAGTCCTCCAGTGGCATTCTGGGCCTCCAAAAGCCTTAAGGCATAGTCCTCAGGTATGAGGTCTTTTTTCATTGCCTGAAAGAGAGAAATCACTTTTCCACTGTATGGATCCTTGTAACCTGTAACTGCTCTCTCAGCAGAGAGAAGTTTATCATGCAGTTCAGGACCAACAAGCCCCTTACGTACAGCTTCATCAACTGTTAGAAGTTCATCTTTAACTGGATCAATCATGAATCCTGTTGCAGCTTGGGCCTCAAGGAGATTCAAAGCAACTTCAGGCTTAATCTGTCCATTCTTCATAGCCTGGTAAATACTGATCTTTGGAGGACTGTCTGACATAATTCCAGCAATACAACCAGTGCCAAAGAGGTACTGCTTTACTAATGGCATTTCCATTACTTCCCGAATATTCATCTTTTCTTGTTTCAGAAGGTTGTATGTGTGCAAGTCAATAATTCGGGCATTGTACAGCTCATCAATCGTAACCCTTCTTCTGATTACATCACATGACATACTTTGCTCAGACTTCAGTGTCTCCCTTTGTTCAATTATTTCAATGATGACAATTAGCATTCTTTCTCTTGTGATTTGCCCCAAGCGATACTGCTCCATGAGGCGGCGCCTCTCTTCTGCTGGAAGCAAATTTGAGTTCATGACTTCCCAAATGGTCATACTCTTTCCTGCAAAACTCTTGAGTGGGATGTCAATTTGAGTACTAGCTAGATCTGTTTGGGCTTGCTCCTCTGAGTACTGGTAAGACTTCTCAACAGGAGCAGGAGCTTCAACCTTTGACAGAGGGAGGTAGCACAGACCAGTGTTGGGATCTCTTTTGCATTTCTCCAGCAGCTCCTTGTAGGTCACTCTTTCATTGGTGTTGGGATTAGTGAAGCCCTTAACATCACCTGTGGGTTCACTGAAAGATTTACTCATTTGTTTGCTGAAGTAGCCACGCTGAATGGCCACATCATTGGGAACACGATGGCTGCTAACTGGATCAATTATACCTCCGGTGGCAAACTGAGCTTCAAGAAGAGGAATAGCAGGCTCCCTCAGTACAAGCTCTTTCTTCATGGCTTGCAACAGAGAAATTTTATTGCCTGTATATGGATCTTTGTATCCTGTCACTGCTTTTTCTGCTGAGAGGAGTTTCTCGTGAAGTTCTGGACCAACGACTCCGGCTTTCACAGCATCATCCACAGAGTATTTCAGGTTTTTCACGGGATCTGTTATGAAACCAGTTCCTGCTTGGGCCTCAAGTAAAGTGAGCCCAGTGCTCTGTTGCAAAACACCTTTTTTTATTGCTTGATAGATGCTTAGCTTTTCATCTGAATCTCCCATTGTGATGCCATCAATGCGGTCTGTGCCCCGCAGGTACTTCCTGACTTTATCCGTTTCACTGACTTCTTTGGGTGTCTTTTTACCATTTTGGAGTTGCTCAAATGTAGCCTTATCAATGATGTTGGAATCAAGTAATGAACTGGCAGTGACTGGTGCCCTTAAGCCTTCAAAGCAGGCCTCTTCTTTTGTTTTGTCTTCTTTCTCATCAACCATTGTTATCACAATCTTTATCAGCTTTTCAATTGTCACATAACCCATTCTGTACTGGCGAATCAGTTCTATCCTTTGTTCCTCAGTGATGTATTCAGAGTGTATGATTTCCCAGATTGTGACTTTCCTCCCTTTGAAAGGTCCATACTCCAGTTCCATGGTGGCTTGATTTAAAGCTTCCTTTGTTTTAGCTTCTGTAATCTGTTTGACTTCCTTTGGCTTTGGAGCCTTCTTTGAGAGAGAGAGCAATGGAAGTCCAGTTTCTTTGTCTATGACACATTTATTCAAGAGCTGAGCATAAGTTGCATCCTCTTGCGAGTTGGGATCATAGAAGACCTTTGTCTCATCAGTGTTTGTGTTCAAGGTCTTGCCGATTTCTTCATCAAAATAGCCACGCTTGCAGGCAATTTCATGTGGGATGCGATAGCTTTTAATGGGGTCAATAATTCCACCTGTTGAAAGTTGTGCTTCTAGCAGACGGATGCCATGTTCTCTCTTGATAAGGCCTTTACTCATAGCTTCAAATAGAGATACATTTTTCCCTGTGTATGGATCTTTGTAGCCACTGATGGCTCTCTCTGCTGACAGAAGACGCTCATGCAGCTCTGGGCCAACAAGACTCGACTTAACAGCTTCATCAACAGGGACTCTTTCATTTTTTACAGGATCAATTATAAACCCTGTTGCTGCTTGAGCTTCAAGAAGATTCAAGGCTGTCTCTGGAGAAAGTAATTCTTTTTTCATAGCTTGATAGAACGACATTTTCTCCTTGGTTGGTTCATAGAACAGTCCAGCAATGCTGGGTGTCCCATGCAGTGCCTTCTTCACAGGATCCATCTCAGAGATCTCTTTTACTGTTATCTTTCCATTACTCAACTTGTTGAACACGTCTTTGTTTATAACCTTGGACTCTAGCAGTTCATTGGCAGAGACTGGAGCCCTCAAGCCATTGAACACATTTTCATTGTTCTTCTCCTTGTCTTCCACAACAGTGATGACAATTTTGATGATCTTTTCCACTGTGATCTTGCCAGTCTTGTACTGACGGATCAGCTCTCTTCTTTGTTCTTCTGTGAAATATTCTGAATTTATGACTTCCCAAATGGTGACAGTTTTTCCTTTGAACCTTCCAAAAGGAACATCAACATTTGATTTACTGAATATTTCTTTAGTCTCCACATCTGTGTATGTTCTGTCTGTTTGAGCTGCTTTCTCTGTCACTGGTAATATCAGCAGGCCGGTCTCTGGATCCTTATTGCATTTTTCCAGTAACTGTTTATAAGTGAGTTGCTCCTGTGTGCTTGGGTCAATGAATAACTTGCAGTCATCGCTGGGATCAGTGAGTTTTTTGTTGAGGTCTGCGTCAAACTGACCCTGCTTGTAGGCTGTTTGAAGTGGAACTCTGTGGCTGTTGATGGGGTCAATAATGCCACCAGTGGCAAGCTGTACATCCAGGAATTTGGTGGCCTGCTCCTTCTCAATTAGTCCCTTCTTCATGGCCTCAAAAAGAGAGATTTTGGCTCCAGTAAAAGGATCTTTGAAACCAGTGGCTGCCCGCTCTGCAGACAGCATCTTGTCATGAAGTTCCGGGCCAATTAACTCCTCCTTAACAGCCTCATCTACAGAGAAAAGCTTGTTTTTTACTGGATCAACAATGAAGCCTGATGCTGCTTGAGCTTCCAGGAGCATTGTAGCAGTGTTTGGAGTAATCTTCTTCTCCGTCATGGCCTGGTAGACACTCATTTTTTCTTTGGAGGGAGTAAGGATGCCTCCAACACAGCTCTCCCCCTTAAGATATGCTTTTACCTTGTCTGTTTTTCCAAGTTCTTGTACAGAAACTTTGCCCTTTTTCAATTTATCAAACTCCTTCTTGGTCAGGACACCCACGGCATGAAGCCTTTCAGCAGGAACCTTCTCTCTTATTCCGTCAAATGCCAACATTGGTTCTCCATCTTTCTTCAGTCCATCCACTTCAACAGAGCCATTGAAAACCTTCTTTGTTGTTCCTACCATTGTCATAGCAACTAGCTGTTCCTCTGGGACCTCCTCAGTCTGAACTTCAATTTCCTTCGTTGTTGATGCACTCTGCTTTGAAGCAACCTCTAGATTCTGAAGTCTCTCTCTGAGCTTTTTGTTCTCCTCTTCCAAAAGTTTTTCTTGTTCAATCCTTTTCTTATCTAGCACCTCCAATTCTCTCTCTCTGTTTTTCATCTCTGCTTCAGCCTCCTTTTGTTTCTTTACAGCTTCATCCATAATGGCCTGAAGTTTCTTCCTCTCCTCGTCCATTAGCTTACGCTGACGTTCTTGTTCATCTTTGAGAGCCTTGGCCTTGTTTACTTCATCCTCAAACTGCTTCTCAAGCTTCTTTTTCTCATCTTCAACAGCTTTTTCTCTTTTCAACAGCACCTCCTTCTCAGTGAGGAAAGATTGCTGAAGTATGGCTTTCTGCTGCTCAATTTGTGCTTGTTGGGCATTTTCCATCTGTTAAGAAATTATTTTTTTTTAAAAGGCAGTAAATTGATAGGAAAATATCACGCATCAATAAATGTATCTTAAATATTCAAAGAAATAACTCAGTATATCTATGTATTTAAAATATCTATAACACTTCCGTGTCGGGATGAAGCTACAGTTAGCAGTTAGTTAATTTAGCATAGTATCCGAACTGGGTAACTTTGTCCAATAAAAACAAAATTCAGCACCTTAAAAAATTACATAACATATTAATTATAATTTAGTTAAGACAGTGACAATGAAAAAATGCATTGCTCCTGACCAAATAATAGCTAACATGCTAAGCTAACTGTCGGCAAGGTTTTGCTTTATATTTAGCACCTTGAGTATCACTGCTCCATTTGTTAAACACTCTGCACTTATATAAATTGAACAATGTATACTATACTCTATATATACACATACTATACTACTATATCTTCTACTATATGTATTTAAGCATGCTAAGACAAACACTGTACTGTAACTTATGTGTTTAACAGGACAATATTAACTATAGTGTATATAGTGTCTTTAAACGGAATAACAGTGTTAATACAGGCCACAATACCTCTTTAGATTTCTTCTGAAGCTCCTCTGCATCCTTTTTCAGTCTCTCTTTCTCCTTTTCAAGGTCGGTTAGGGCTTTCTTCAAGTCATCAGCTTCTCTCGTGCTCTGTAACCTCTGTGTCTCCAACTTCTGCACAACGATTTCTGTCGTCTGTTTTTCAGTCTCTTGGAGACGAGTTTTTGCTTCATCGGCTTGCTTCTTGAATTTCTTTGCCTCCGTTTCAGCTTTAGCTTGAGCATCACTGAGCTCTTTCACCTTCAGTTTCAGTTTCTCTGCTTCAGCTGCAACTTCAAACTGCCTCTTTCGTTCGGCTTCCAGGGATTTCTGGAAATCCTCTGTCTCCTTATCAAGGCGCTGTTGGATCTGTTGTTTGTCCTTCAAAAGTTTTTGAGCTTTTTCCTGTGCCTGGTCTTTTTGTTTCTGGAGCTCCTCTGCTTCAGCTTTCAGTTTTGTA
Organism: Hemichromis elongatus; assembly: GCA_015108515.1. Lineage (NCBI taxonomy): Eukaryota > Metazoa > Chordata > Actinopteri > Cichliformes > Cichlidae > Hemichromis > Hemichromis elongatus. Next base: position 11,438 of record VUQR01024350.1, read on the forward strand.
GCCTCTTGGATGGCCTGCATTTTCTCTTTTAGCATTTTCTCTGCAAGTGCCCGCTGTTCAGCCAAGTCAGACTCTGCAATCTGCCTTTGTCTGGCAGCTTCTTCAGCTTCCACACTGAGTCTAGCAGCTTCCTCTGCAAGACTCTTCATTTTCTCTGCTTCCTCTGCAAGTAATTTCTGTGTACTGTCTTTGTCCTTCTGCATCAGGCGCCGGTTTTCTTCCTCAATTTTGAGCTTAAGCTTCAGGAGCTCTTCCATCTGGATCTTAACTTTCGACAACTCATCCTCCACCTGTGCTTTTTGCTTGACAGCATCATTTACTTCACCTTTAACTCGCTGAAGCTCCTTATCCAACACCTTCTTCTGCTTATCAGTTTCATCCAGCTGAAGTTTAACCAGTGTAAGTTCCTTCTCCACCTGGGATTTCTGTGTGAATGCTTGTTCTGCCTCTTTTTTGTGCTTGGCCATCTCTGCGTCAGCCTGCTGCTTCTGCTTTAGGGCTGCTTGCTCGGCTGCAGCTCGCTTAGAGGCCTCTTCCTCTGCTTCTTTTCTCAGTTTCTCTGCATCCTTCTGAGCTTTGGCCTGTTTAGCAGCTTCTTCTTCTGCAGCTTTCTTCAGCTTTTCAGCCTCTTCTGCTTTTTGGCGGAGCAAGGCAGCTTCTTTCTCAGCTTTCTCTTTGGCTTTCTCGGCAGCTTCTGCAAGCTTCTTAGCATTTTTGAATTCGTCTTTAAGCTTCTCCTGAGCAAGGCTGTCTTCTTTATTCTTACTGAGAACATCTTGAGTTTTCTGCTCTGCGGCACTGCATTTTTGGGCTGCCTCTTTGGCTACAATAACCTGCTTTTCTGCCTCTTTCTCAGCTTGCTCTTTCTGCTTTTTTGCTTCTTCTGCTTTCTTTTTGAGGCGTTCAACTTCCTCCTGAGCAGCTTTGCATTGACGAGCTGCCTCCTCTTCGGCTGCAGTTATCCTCTTCACCTTCTCCTCAGCCTCTTTCCTCTTCTTCTCTTCTTCTGCAGCAAGCTTTTTCAGTTTATCTGCCTCTTTTTCAGCCTTAAGTTTGCTCTTCTCAGTCGCATCTGCAATATTCTTCAGTTTCTTTAATTCACCCTCTAGATCTGATTTCTCTTTGGAGGCTTTCTCAAAGTTGATTCTGATGATATGAATCTCCTCTTCGACCACTTTCTTTTGCTTCAAAGTTTCTTCCACAATAGTTTTTTGTCTCTCCAGCTCAGAGTCAGATGAGCTCTTAAGGTGTGTGATTTTCTCCTCAATCTCTTGTTTATGCTGAGCAGCTTGGTCCTCCAGCAGCTTTCTTTGATAAGCTTCCTCCTCAGCTTTTCTCTTTAGTCTTTCATTCTCTGCTTCTTTAGCTTTGAGGGCGATCTCTGCTTCAGTCTTAAGCCGAGTTGCCTCATTGATAGCAGCCAGTTTTTCCTTAAGGATTTTTTCCGCCTCAGCTCTTTGCCGGGCTGCCTCGTCCTCTGCAATCTGCCTCTGCTTCTTTGCCTCTTCGGCGACTGATCTCAGTCTAGCAGCTTCCTCGGCAAGTTGCTTCATTTTCTGCGCTTCAGACTCGAGAAGCTGTTTGCTCTTTTCTGTGTTTGACATTGTCGCCTTCTCAGCTTCAATCTTCATCTGCAGTAGAGCATCCATTTCACTTCTGACTTTAGCCAGTTCGTCTTCGAGCTGTTTCCTCTGTTTTTCTGCAGCATTCACCTCGTTCTTCAGACGTTGGAGCTCACTATCCAGCAGGCCCCTCTGCTGTTCAGCATGTTCAAAGTCAGCCTTTAAGCGTATGCATTCTTGCTCTGCAGACAGTTTTTGTTGGGCGACCTGTTCAGCAAATTTCCTCTGTTTTTCCAGCTCCATTTCTGCATTCTCCTTCTGTTTATGTGCAGCCTCTTCAGCTTTAGCCCTTTTCTTGGCATCTCGCTCGGCTTCAACCTTCTGCCTCTCTGCTTCCTCTTGAGCCTGACTCTTCTTTTGAGCTTCCTCCTCAGCTTGTAGCCTCAAGCGGAGAGCTTCATTGGCTTTCTGTCTCCATGTTTCCAGCTCTTTCTCTGCTTGCTCCCTGGCTTTGTTAGCTTCCTCTTGTTGTTTCCTGAGTTTTTCAGCTTCTTCCTGTAGCTGAAGAACAGTTCCCTGCTCTTTCTTGAGAGACTCTTCCAGTTTTGTTGCCTGTTCATTGAACGACATAGCTTTGGTTTGCAACTGTGTGGCAGCAGTCTTCTGTGCCACCTCTTCTACAACTTTAATCTGCCTCAGTTTTTCCTCCTCAGCCTGTTTCATGCACCTCTCTGCCTCTTCGGCTTGTAGTTTAAATTTCTGCAGGTCCTCCAGTGCTTTCTGCTTTTGTTTGGCTGCCTCTTTTTCAGCTTCAGATTTACGCTTTAGCTCATCTTCAGCATTTTTCTTTTTCTGAGTCTCCTCAGTCACCTGTTTGCGAAGCCTTTCTGCCTCATCTTGAGCAGCCTTCCTGAGCTTCTCAGCCTCAGCAGCTTTGTCTCTGAGCTGCTGTAACTCAGTCTCGGCTGTGCTCTTCTGTTTCAATGTAGTCTCCAACTGAATTCTAATGATGTGGATTTCTTCCTCGATCTTGGTACGACTGACTAGCGCCTCTTCCAGCTGCTGATTCTTGGACTTGATCTCCTGCTCTGACAGACTCTTCAGCTGATGCAGCTCCTGCTGAATGTTTTGCTTCTGTTTTTCAGCATCCACTGCAACGTCTTGTCTCTTATTGGCCTCTTCCTTCATCTTTAATTTGAGCTCCTCTGCCTCTTTCTCTGCTTTGGCCACAGACTTGGCGTGAGCTTCAGCCAATTGTTTCTGCTTATCTAATTCCGCCTGCATCTCTGCCATACGTTTCCTCTCCTCTTCTTTAACTTTTTCAGAAGCTTTCTGCATTAATAAAAGCAAAGGAGGAGGGAAGGCAACTGCATGTTAGAGGTTTTAGATTATAAAATACAACTAAAGGTACAGTTATGGCTCAATATATACAACACTGGAGAGAAAATTCTGTATTGGGAAATGCTTTTCACGTTCATTTAACGTATGGCACACAATGTATGACACTTTACTTCACAACACTGGACAACACTACATGTTGCTTTCATGCATAGTCTGTGTAAAAGGTCTGGTAATATTATATAGTTCTTCTATAATGCAGTTCATAAAAACAACTGCAAATCCCGTTTACATGTGAACTCATCACAGTGTTAACATTTAGAAGGTGTGAGGGTTTTGTTACTGGTGATGTATTTTAGTGATAAACGTAGATATGTAATCGCTCCAGGATTTAATTCAGTCACAATTTGTTAAATTTATCTCTACCACTCATTGATTTTCTTAACATGAATAGGTTTTATTGAAAAGCATAAAATAATAAGGCAAATGATAAATAATTTGCAGCATGCAGAAAGTGCAGAGTGCGGATTAAATAATCGTGAACATATTTATTTTTGTGGCAATCAGAAAGATAATATCATCAGTGAGAAGAAGAAGAGCCTAGTGATGCAGCAAACACAGCATGACTTCATGTAACATTTAACACAGCAAGCTTGGATTTTAAACGCAAGTGACACGACACAAATCCAAGATCACTCAAGTCTGACAACGGCAAACATCCAGAGATGATTTCTACTGTTTGATAAGACGGTATCGTTGTGGTGACTGATACCTGCAAGGAAGGTTCAACATTTTAGAAACCTGTCACATTGACCTTTAAACTGATGTCTGGTTTAACGAGGAGCTGATTTCTTTTGTAACAGCACAAGCGCATTTTATTTGCTAGAGGAAATCCTTAGCTTGATAAATGACAGTTGAGTGATCACTTCTAACTAATACACTGACTGGTGTTGCTGCCTGTCTTTCTCTTCAAGTTTGAAACTAATCTTTAAGTTTTGGACATCTGAAACACCACTTATATTGAGGGATTTTAAAAATCTACGAACTAACCAGTGAGTGAAATCTTAATTTGTTCAGGTGCTAAACAGTACTGTCAACCATCACAAGTTCTTCTAAAGCTCTAATGCCATTAAATAATACTTTATTTTATTAAGACAAGAGAAATGATTATAATAGCTTGCAAATCTCATTAAATTACAATATCTGGCTGAGCATTTAAGCTGATGTGAAATTCTCAGCCAGAGAAGTTTAAGCTCTTAAGTTATTACTGAACTGAGAACACTGTCAATAATGAAAGATTTCCAAATACTGGTGAACCTTCCCTTCACTACAGACACGAATCCGATGTGAAGACGAATGAAATGGACCGAATGGATTGTTTTTAAATACCTGGTGCTTTGGGGTTAATTCATCTCTTAAGCACGTGATTAATATTCATCATGACAAAGCACTGGCGAGCAGGTCAAAAAGGATCAAACAAAACAGAAAGTTAGAAAGGAAGAAAAAAGGGCGGGGAGGGGAAGCAAGGTTAAATTTAAAAATAATGCATCAGAGAAGGCAGGAAGCCCGAAGCCTTTAAACTACGAGTGTGGGTGATTTCAGGAAAAAATAAGGAAGTGATTATCAAATTTAAATTGTTGGAAAATCAGTTGAGAAGTTTGAAAATGTGACTGAATTCAGGGCCAAATCACAGTCCTGTTTACAGATCGTGTGAAATGATTTGACTAAATACACACAGTGTCTGGGAATGAGAGACATATACCGTAGTGGGATGTGATGTGCGGTAACAGTAGGATGAAATTGTTTGCTTCACCACTGTACACCCAAAATTATGTCTGGACTCTTGATTACAAACTTAAAAATTTGGTTTTATTTGATGGAAAATGATTTCCAATATTAGTGAGGACTAAACTGCACTGTCGTGTGTACTGAGTGTGCACACTTACCTCTTCTTCCTCCAGGCGGCGCTGTGTGTCTGTGATGAATTTGATGTACTGACTGGTGAGAGTCAACAGCTCACTGTAGCGTGTTCTCAGCGTAACATACTGAAAATAACAAAGCAACACATTCAAATTTGTCACACTAAATTAAAAACAAACCTTACTTCACTAAATCAAATGAATGATTAGTCATTTTTTACTCATATATCTTCATGTGTTGCTTTCATTTCAACTTTTAATGTAAGAAGAAAGCAGAATATTCCCAAAATGCCAAATGCGCAGAGGTGATAATTTCAGTATAATCATTGAGTTATTCATGTTTAAAGAATAAATATACCTGTTTTAAATGCAGCTTTAGCAGTCTTCTTCCACATAAATAAATAACAGCAGTTTACAGGTCTTTACTGTAGCTTATTTTAGTTTCCTTTCTGTTAGTTTCCATCATGTTCGGATGAGATTTGAACAGATTTTTCCCTGTTGGCGACTTTAACGCTGGCAGTAAGACACAGTGACAGGTTAACCACCTTGACCCATCATGAAAGCTTCCCCTACTTCCTTCACAGCCAGACTGTTTGAAAACCGTTGGTCCCGCTGTGTCTGACTGTTGAAAACTAGAGCCAATCAAAACGTGTCCCAATACGTTGGATGAGGAATAAGAAATTAAACACGCTGTGCAGTCCACATAAAGTGGAACACGTGGTCGACCTACCGCTGGCAGCTCAACAGCTGTGTTTGTAAGCCCTACCTCCTGAATGATGTTATCAGATGCACACTCCATTTTGGGCTTTTTCAGGGGAGATGCTATGGGATCCTGAAGGGCTTTGTATGTCAAAATCTGGAACTCGTAGTCCTGAAAACAAGAAGAAGGGAAAAAATGAATGTCAAGTTAAGCAGCAAATTTTATTTTTTAAAAAGCTGAAAATTTTCAGTATTTACTTTGACAGAGTCGATATAAGCCTTTGCATTTTTCTGGCAATTTTCAATCTCCTCCTTGTTTTTCTCAATTTCTCCCAGCAGTTTCTGCAAATATGATTTAAAACAGAGATTAGAAACAATTTCAGAGCATACTTCAAAAACCAAACATGGTTCACACCGGGGGGGGAGTCAATATTATAAGTGGAGTGAATGTTTAAATTTTTTTGGTGACACCCCAGTGAACACCAGAGGGCATGATGACTCTTCTACGCTTTCCCCCACATAAGTTATTCTTTCCCTTTACAATACCTTCTCCTGTGCCAGCTGCTCCCTGAGAGCCTTGCTGTCCCCGATTGGCACAGCCTGAATTTTCTCCTGCCTCTGCCTCGCTTCTTCGAGCCAGCGGATGAGCCACTCGTAACTTTCGCGGTAGGAGTTCATGTTGCGCCCCAGGAGGCCAAGCTCCCGCTGCCTCAGGTCCATCTGTGCAAACACAGCTTGCCACCGCTCCAGGAGGCTGCCGACCAGTTGACGGTAATGCTCCAGATCAGCGTCGCGCTCGCTGTGAATCCTCGTCATTTTGTCGTTAATAGTCGTCGCCCTCCTAAGTTCCTCCTGCAGGCGGTCGAATACCACCTGGTCGGCTTCTGCTTCAGCACGCATCGACTGCACAGAGAAAACAGCAAAGTTACCACAAAAATGAAGCAGTCAGACGGAGAAACAAATCTGGGAAAGGCAGAAACATCTCGATACCTTCAGCTGACTGCGCTGATCCTCCACTTCCTTCTCATCACCAGGAACTTTACTGACATCGCGCAGACGAGTCTCGTAATTCCTCAGCGTGTCTTCTGCACCTTTAGTGTTTCTGATCACGACATCGATCGTCTTCAGCCTGAAAACAAGATGTTTGCACTTTAGGAACAAACACACACATAGCTGTGGCTTAAAATCCATCAGCAAGTTTTTGGGAGAATCACTAAGCCTTACTTGTCCAGGTAGACGGAGGAAAGGCCATAAACATGATCCATCTTCTTCAGAGTCATGTCCAGTTCAGAGCGCAGCATCGGGCCGGAGCTGGACTGCTGAGGAGAAGCCAGAACCTCCTCTGTCTTTTCAGCAATTGAGCTCAAGTCGTTCTTCAAGCCCTCCAGCTCAGACTGCACTTTCTGTTACAAACATACAGGGAAATGACTTTGCTAGAAAACCACTTATTGTTTACTCATATTTATTTCTGCATTCATCTTTGTGTTTTGCACCATTTGCTCAGCAGTCTTCAGGGCGCAGGCTTTCAGTGGTTCCTTGTCCACAGGCTGGCGAAGACGCGTCACCGTTCGAGTCTCGCAGCCTTCCAGCCTCAGCCGAAGGTCCTTGATCTTCGTCAGGTAGGTTTTGCACACAGTCTCGTCTTGCTCTCCTAGTTGCAAAAAGACATACTGGGTTATCTATTTATATAAAATAAGACTAATTCTCTTTATACAAGCCATTTTTAGCAATTTAAGATTTTGACCCAACTGTAACAGATGCAGTATTAATTTCAGGATCATAAAAAGTTCAAAAAGTCACAGAATTGTCTGCATTTCTCTGGATAGTTAACTTTTTGTTAACTAATTTAATCTCCTAAAAATCAAAAATTGAATTATCAAAAAATCAAAAATCTCATTAAGTTAGATCAGAATTGTCCACGATCTGCAAACTGAATGTACTTCTTCAAGCATTCATTGTTATATATTTCATACGTGTTAATTTGATCAATTAAGTGCTTCTTCCATTCGTTGATTAATAGTGGGGATCAGCTGCCATTAAAATCCATGCACAGAGACAGGAATGCATTGATAAGTGATGTTAGAAGGGATACCCAGAATCTATGAGGATGATTAGGTTGTTTGAGGTGAAGCATGAAATGAGACATGACAGAATAACAGCTCTCAGTGCACACACACTGTTCAGCCAGTCAAAAGCTCCTAGCGCACATCGGCCACTTTAATGGAAACACCTTACCTGCCCTGGGTGGCACATAGTCTGAAATGTGAATGCAACAGTCAACTTACACACAAACGATGACTGAAACACAACTCGTGTGAATGAGAAATAAAATAAAAAACAATCTAAACAGATTTGAAACAGATATGAAAATGTTTCAGGAAATGTTGAGGTGATAAAAGAAACCGCAGCGATGTTTCAGAAAGAAACGGTACAAACCTTGCTCTGCAGAGCTGACCATTGTGTTGTAGTGCTGGTTGGCTAAGTTGTAGTTGGACTCCACCTGCATGCGATCCTCGGCCCCAAACATCTGGGAGTCCTGGCTGTCCCTCAGGAAGTCCTGATAGTGCTGCTCCAGGTTCCTCAGTGCTAGTCGGTACTCCTCCACCCTCAGGGTCTTAAACTACAGTGGCAACAAAGAAGGTGGCTGATATCAAACATTATGAAAACAACAGTTCAGTAGAAAGCCAAGTCTGTAAAACTCAGTCTTTACAAGCAAGTGCATAGAGGGCCCTTAGAGTGCATTAATCAACCATAAACCATGGAAATAAAATCAAATCATTCCAACTACACACACCAAATCAATTTAATGTAACAACAAATCTGCACATGCATAATCTTTACCTATCAATATTCTGGGGTGAGGTTTTTAGGAACTTTTTAACAGTAAACTGCTATACTAGAGAATAATTCATGTGTACTGTTCTTCCAGCAGATCTACAGCCAGGATCTTGAGTTAATCTTAATCTGATATCCTTCCACATATCTTCAGTTACATGTTGACATAGTCCTCCCTTCCATTTCTGCATGACATGTGCACCCAAGTAATGGTTGAAGTTTTGCAGTCTATTATAAGCCCCATTGGAGTTTTTCTTATGGTTTTAATGCACAAATACTCACATCTGCTTCACAGGCTTGATCTAATCTTATTGTAAGATGAGATAAAATGCACCCAAACAGCAGTCACTTCAGCCCTGCTTTCATTTGTACCACCAAACACTAGTTTTAAAAAGGTTTCATATTATGTTGTTACCATGCTGATGTTCCAGCTTTTAATGATGTGGATGTCTCTCATCAGGTACTGCCAAGACAGCAGGCTCTTCATGTCCACAAACAGCGTCTGCCACATGTTCTGCAGCCTCTGGAGGTTTCCGTCCAGCCTGAATATGGTGAGGTGGATGTTAGTCTCCGGTGTGTGGTTGTGTGCATGCGTTACAAATTCAGCCGGGCGTTCTTTAACTCACCCGGCAACACTGTTCACAGCGTCCCTGTTGGTGGGTGGAATCAGGAAGCAGATAGACGGTACAGACGCCTCGTTGCCTTTATCATTCAGCACCCTCCACTTGTAGGGCTGCGAGTTATTCAGCAGAACGCATTCATTGCCTCTGTGGACTGTGATCTGGAAGAAGATGAAAATAGCAGCTCACAACTGGCTGGCTGCATATTCTAGATTTACTGATAATTTTTTAATGTTGTGTTCTTTCAGAAGTCATCCAAAGCATGACACAAGTTGAAACTAATTTAGGAATTTTACACTCCTCATAAACATCTTACCTCCATCTGCTTGAAGTCACAAACAGCCTGGACGGGCAGCTTTCCCTTTATCGTAGTAGCAGGGTTACGCGGTTTCAGCTGGACGATGGTCTTGGCTCTCCGCTTCAGGCCTTCCAGGTGAGTTTTAAACTCATTCAGTTGCTCTTTCTCATCCTGGGAAGAGCATATAAAATTATCATCATTTCAAACTCTAATTCAAAGACATAGCCTAAAGAGAAGCTTCCACAAAGAGAAAAGGAAATATTATAATGGCATGGATTCATTTGCCAGCAATTTCTGGATGAGCTTAAAGAAGCAAAACACCGGTGAATAAACCCACAGCTGCATCCTGGAGCAGATCTTCCAGCCGTGTGACCGTGATGGAGCGGTCGCAGGTGTACTTCCTCTTCATAGTGTCTTGGATCTTTTTAATCTTCTCCTCTGCCTCCTTCACGTCAGAGAAAAACTGGATCAAGAGAAAAGCAGATCGTTTAAGCTTCAGTGGCTTAAAGCACATTAAAAACCAGCATCACATACGCAGGCGGCAACAATAAGACAAACAAAGAGAGACAGATTTAGTGACGGATAGTTAACTCTCCGGACATGTGGAGAACAGTGTGGATACCTTGCTGATAATCATACCTGGTAGTAGGCAGTGTTTTCTTTCAGGTGGGTTTCAATGCAGCAGCACAGCTGGAGGATCCAACTCCACTGAGTCTGCAGGGCTGCAGTGAAGGACTGAGGAGGAGGAAGGATGGAAGGGGACAGAAGAAGAGGCACAGATGAGAAGAACAGAATTATTTATGTTTATATTCAAAGTTCAACAAGATGTGCTCAGCGTCCCACCTCGATGGTCTTCTTGGCCGGGTGTCCGTCCCTCAGCAGTTTGTCTCCTGTGGTCTGGACACCGTTCACTTTCTTCTCCCGGAGCTCCAACTCTCTCATCAAACCCTGCTCCACAGAAACGACAAACAATCATATCAGTACCATCATCCTCATTATCATAACAAGAAATGAGAAACTCACAAGAACATCTCGCTATTACTGTACCGAGTAGTTTTCTTTCTTGGCTGCCATGTTGGTGTTTCGCTCGCTCCAGTCGTAGTTCACCTCCTCTTCCTCCTTCTCATTGAGCCACATCAGCTCTTTGGTTGCTGCGGTGACAAAAGCTTGAAGCTGGTCCATGTAGCGCAGGCGAGCCTTTGAGGAGTTCTACAGTAACGGTGACACGTTATGAAACATTTTTGGAGGGTTAGGAAGAAAATTGGATGGTATTTAAAACTTCAAGGAAAATTTTCAAGGTGTTTTTGAACTGTCGAGTTTGACTTCTATATAATGCAACAGTGTTTTTCGATTTCAGTGACTCATTTGTAACATACCAGCAGCTTGCCGTATTGTAGCTCCAGTTTTCCCAGATAGTCACGGTAAGCAGCTTTGCTGGCAGGTGAAACCTGACTCTGGAGAAGCAATAGAAAGAGATCATTAAGAAGAACTGCTGATTAGAGTTCAATCTGTTCAGAAAGTCCACATTTCAGTCCATCTATCCATTACTTTTTTTTGTTTGTTTCTTTGGGATGTCATTGCTAGTGGCTCATTTGTGAAACATAAGGCTTCCAGGCTAAATAACACCTCTTTGCAAAATTTCTTTAGGTTCTTCATGAATTCTGTAGTCTGCAGAGGAACTCAAACACATGCCAAATTAAATGCTGTTACACTGAACCTGCAGCTAATGAGCTAGTTAATACAGAATGTTACCAAAGCAGAAAGTTCATACTGCTTGTCAGTATGCCTAGCAGGTCTTTGGTGCGATCATTATTTTTCAGTGTGGCTTTTAGTGGAACTGGATTCAACACCCTGTTCATAATCAGATAGTTTCAGTTGACTTTACTGATTTGTTTACACAAATTGCTGGAAAAATCCAGAATGTGTGCAGCGATTCAGAGGTGGACACTAAGCTAAAGCTCTACTGCCAAATACCAATTTTCCTCCTGAGATTAAATATCTCTGCACCATCTACAACACTGTCGCTGACACTTGGTGGCAACATACCTCATCAGCCTTGGCTCTGTCTATCTTGGAGCGGAACTCCTCCACACACTGATGGAGACCTCGTTGGCTGCCCAGCTGGGACTCCACGCTGGGCAGGTCGGAGCCCCACTGCCCTTCGTCCACCCGTCGCTGGTTTTCCTCCACCCAGCTCAGCAGATCCTGGATGTAGCGCAGCGTGACTTCATCTAGCTCGGGCCGCACCCTCACGGGGGCCTGCTGCAGGACCTGGGCCGAGTGGACTTGGGTCGTGTGGACTTGGGTCATGGGGATCTGCGTCATGGGGATCTGTGTGATGGTCACACCGGACTTGAGGCGCAGGTTGTACTCGCTGCGGAGGTTTACAAGCCGCTCATGAAGGCGATAAACTCTAAAGATAGAAACATTAGAAATATGGCGAACATCAGTTAGGGATGAATAAAACCGTCACCGATTAAAAATCTAAAAATCTAAGATTTGCTTCTTTCACTAGTTTGACATTTGAAACACTTAGAAAGGAAAAGATCGATTAATTGCACAGATTAAATCCTATGATGTCTGCAGAGTTTGATTGGTTTATTTCTTTTGCACCTGCGATACATTTGTTCAGCTTGGAGGTGGCGTCCATCTTTTAGCAGCTGAACGTCATTGAAGAGGAGGCGGATCATCCCTTCGGCTTTTTCCAGATCTGCCTCCATCTCTGTTGTGTGCTGTGCAGGCTTTCCTGAGCTCATCAGCCTCACATCCTTCAACAGACGAGGTTAAAAAAAAAAGATACATCTCTTTATTTTACTGCATAAATTACAGGAAGATGCTTTTGTGGGCTGTGCTAAAGAGTTTGTGTCTCACCGTCTGCAGCAGAGTCTCCACCTGGTTGAGCTGCTCCTCGCACACCCCTGACTCCATCTGGACCTTGCTGACAACCCTCTGAAGTCGCTCCAGCCTGCAGAGAAGATGAAAGGTCAGAGGTCAGAAAAGAATTCAAACCGTGCAGTCTGAAGAGCAGTGATTTCCCTACAGGATATTTTCTCTTCTTTCCCAATAGTAAAAATGTTAATTAAGAAAAAAAAGGCTATATTAAAGCACTCACTCCGTCTTCTGGCGGAATAAATACTTTAACGCATATCCGTGATGCATGAAAGCCATGTTGTTGCTCCTTTTGAGCTGTGTGTGCTCAGCAAAGCAGAGATCATCTGAAACCACCAAACTAGAAGCTGTGCCCTCCCTTCCTTGTGATTAGACAACAACTTTAAGAGAGACTATTTAGTCTAAGGCTGTTGCCATGGATACAGCACAGCCATCATGTGTTTGCCCTAATATGATCTGTACTTGCTAATCCACAAAGCCGACTCAGTTTAACTTTATTGCCAAAGTGGACGTTATCATTAGGAGATGAGTCATGCTCGTGGTCAAACAGTAACAGTTTCCTCATGCTTTGTGGTTTTGCTGCCGTTTTGTGCTTTGGCAACACGGCGCATGTGATGAGGTTTGAAACGCAGCCTGGTTACCTCTCAAATTCAGTCCTGAGGAGACGCTCTCTCTCCAGGATGGCGACATGCAGACGACCCCATTCCTTCTCCACATCTAAAGGGTGGTAACCTGGCGGCACTTTGACATGACCAGCCTGAACCGCACCCTGTGAAAGATAACAACGTATAAAACCACATAAGATAATATTTGTGATCATTTAAGGCCTCACATTCTGTTCAGTGTCAGATTATTTGTCTTATGCAATAATTCTGTGCTCCAGGGAGAAAACAATCAGTTAAAAAACTGAGTCTAAATTCATGATGGTGGGAAGATTTTCCTTAAAGGATTTTCAGACTGAAGGTGTACACTCAGTACAACAGTGGGCTGTGGACATGGCAGTATTTGGAAAGATGCCCTTTAATGTATTTATGAATTTTTTTTAGTGACTTTTTTAACTTTGGCCCAAAAAATATTATTGTAAATAAACAGATACAATTTTCTCTATTTGTGTATGTGCTGCAGTTTGATGGGATAACTGTTTAAAATATTAGCCTTTCATCTCTTCGTATTCTTTTAACTGCTGACTTTTGCTCTGCAGGGAAATCTCACCTCAAAGGACTTGAAGATGTGTTTGGAGCGGTTCTTGTCTGCCTCTTTGGCAGGGAGCTCCGTTTCCTTGAACTTCAGAAACTGACGCCAAAGAACCTGCAGATAAAAAAATGACAAAAGAGCATAAAACACGTCGATCGTCAGCTACTTGATCTGCGTCACACTGATTCTTTCAGATCAATCTAGTCACCTCAATCTCTTCATAGCTGGTGGGGAACTTCCTCTCCTCGAAAACAAGGATGTGGTGTCTGATCCACTGCAGCAGCATGGTGACCAGCTCATAGTACTCCTGCCAACGCAGCTCCAGCTCCTGAAACACAGATGTGCAAAATAATTACATGCTGATGTTTTACAGATTGTCCACTGATTTTTTTTGTAAGTGCTGAATTTCTGAAGAACTGCAACTTCAAAACTAACAGGATGATTATTTCTATGTATTTTACGTATAATAATAATAATATTAATAATAACTTATTTTACTGCTTCGTGGTTCTCTATAGAAAATACTGAAGGAGTCATGCTGAAGGAAAAATCAATTAAGATAAATTAAATAAATGAAGGCATTAAAATTAGGCAACTTTGTGCTTTAAAAGTAAAGGTAAGCTTCTAATAACTATAATGAGAACTCAGGGAATTTAAATAGTAATAAGTCAGAGTATTGCATTTATATTTTGCATTTTACTGCTGCAGATGAATGTTGGCAAGCGAGATGTTGCCTCTTCTGCAGAATGACTAATCAATCAGCGATGATAATAAGGAGGGCTCACATTGGCTTTGACCCCATCCTGGACGTCTGGTACCCTCGGCATGGCATCATACAGAGAGGACACATATGTGATGATGGATTTCTCATCTGGATGGGCCACATCGACATCTGTACAGAGCAACAAAGAAGGGAAAAAAACTGTCATGTTTCAGGGAAAAAGATGGATGAGTGCTGACTTGAAGTTCCTTATGTACTAACTTGAATACCAAGGCTATTTATGGGACTTCTGAAAAATTGAAACACAAAAACACTCACTCGTGTATTCGTTCCCAATTTGCAGCATATAAATATCAAACTGAAGTAACTATTTACAGCTAATGTGTAGATTTTCACTCTCACAGCAGGGCAGGCAGGAGAATTAAAGGAAAAGGAAAGTGCTTTTCCTACAGTTGATGATGCAAAGTATTCCCTAAAGTAAATGTTTGAGGGTGACTGTGCTCACCTTCAGGGTCCAGCAGTCTGGTGACGCCCAGTTCTCTCTCTGCCACGGTGAAGGCCTGCTCCAGGTTCTCCTGGTTGGACTGTCGGTACACTTGACTCATATCAATCAGAGAGGGCCTGCAGGCAGCAATCAGCCAGGAAGAATAGTGAGCAGAAACAGGACAATACTCTTTATTACTGCTGATTGGGATTTTATTTAAATGATAGATGACGACAAGAAAATATAAGCCTAAATTAATTAACTAGGTTGGGCTTAATCAGAGGTTAAACGATAAAAAAATGTCCTAAAATATGTATATCTGCAAAAATGCTTCAGGAAAATATTTAATAATTGCATTTTTAATGAACGCACTAATTGATAAATAATCTCTGAAGCTCTATTAACAGAATAAAAATATACAGGTTACATATTTCATGAGTCAGGTTGCTGGAGGCTAGCTGGTTATTTCTAGTATCTCTATTATATTATGAAGGACAGGCAAAGACAAGACTTTCTACCACAATGAAGATTAAAATTGAACAACGCAGACAGTTTTTTTTTTACTGAGTGCACTTTGCCAGGAAGCTAAGTGCACTGTAATAACATGCGGGAACAAGCTCGGAGCATCTTATAACTCTTAAGGGATCAAAATTGGAGAAACTTCAGAGAGAAAGGTTACACAGGGTCACAGAATATCCAGTAAATGCGCTCCATACACTTCCACGACTCTCTGTATGTAGTACTCCTTTTGGGGTTCTCTCTCAGGATAGCGGGCCTGTCTGTAGGTGTGTCTTTCTCTGTTCACGTGGATGGTGTGACGCTCTGATCCTAGCTCCTGCTCCTCGCTCCGGGAGCCTCGGCTGGAGCGGGCACATAAGCTGTGGGAGCTTTGACGCGAGTCAACCGAACTCTCGGTGGGGATATCCTCACAGAACATGATCACCCGCTCATCCAGGTCACTGATGGAGCCCATCGTGCTGCTGGAGGCGCTGTTCAGACGCCTCTTCGAGTGGAACTTTCTCTTCAGGCTGTGCATCGTACTAAGAGCCAAGTTTCCAAGCTCTGATTTTGCAAAAGCAGAAGCTAATTAAAAAAAAACCCAAAATGTGACGCAATGGAAACCAGTTAGAAATTCCAGTCTTGCTGCTTCCTGCTGGGATTAAAATAGTTTTCCTATTGTCCGTTCTCTTATTTTGTTTCGTTAGAGTCCTCGCTGCAGTCCTCTGGACATCCTTCTCTTCCTCTACCAAGAAAGAATCTGTGGGAGAGGAGTTCGAGTGCTAGCGTTTTGCTGAAACCTGCCAAGCCTCCACCTCCAGGGCAGCCTTGATACACCCGTTCTGTCTCTTATTTCACACAATAATGCCAGCTCCAGTCGACTTTCTAATACTGCGCTGCTTTGTCTGCCATGCTGCAGGAGCTGGTGGTTTGAGCAAACTGAATCAAAGTGGCACTCCACCCAAAGTACATGTTTGGAGCGTATAGTCACCTCCTTCGGGTTTGATGGGTGGTTGTTAAACACCAGTTTCCTTACTGACAAGGATGATGGCAGCTGTACTACACTTAAAGTCATGACAGTTCTTATGGTGACAGTTTTGAACAGCAGCAAAGGGTTTATTTTGTTTTATTTTTTAATCAAACATACAACAAAATAAAGCATTTCCAGCTGAATTACTTCCTATTTAACCTTATTTTGATGAAACTGAGATTGGGCCATATTAAACAGCAGAAAATCTGATTAAGTTTCTTTGGGAGTTATGTTACATCCAATAAAAACTTCTGCAAACCACATGGTCAATTATAGCCTTTTATATTCTGTAAGTCTTTTCTACACAAAGTGCTTTGCACAAGCTGACCACAGATGGTTTTTAAAGCCTCCTTCTATGCCTGCAGTATAGCGTCTGACACTTTTTACCCTAAACCATCCTATTTAAAAGCTGTTTATTGTGCCTGAAAGTAAAATTAAGTGCTTTTAAAAGCATGTACTGTACAAGTGTTAATTACCGTATTTAATCACCAACTGTTAAGGTATCTGTCAACACAAATTCTTCAGTCAAGCACAAGCAGCATGTTTGCAATTAAGATATCATAACAGAATATCTGAAGACACAGTATGTCACTGCTTCAGTTATTGTAGGTTTAAAACCTTCTTCACAGCAAAGCACGCACAGGTAGAATTAATAAAAGCTCACGAGTTAAATTAAGTGTCCTAGAAAATCATAGCATTGAAGAAGCAAACATAGAAGCAGGAGTCATGAATTGACTGTGCTTTTCCTGCTACAACATGCCAAACCTCTGTTCTTGACCTCAGAGTTACCTGAAAGGTCAGCGAGCGCAGCAAAATACATAATTCAACTAATAAAGTTACAGTGTGCTAAAAATCATTATTTTAGATGTAAATCATAAATGTTAAATACTGAAGTTTAGGGAAATGTTTTTAGAGTTGAAAAATATTTGAATGTAGAATGACTGAACTAAATAATGAATGACTATCTTAATGTTTGATTTATAGTAACGTTTCCACATTTTTGTCCTGACAAGTGCAGCAAGGCACGAATGCCAAATTCAAATATGAGGATTCCTGCCTGGACCTACACCAATAAAATAAAAGAAGACACAACAGTGTGAAATATGCAAAAGGTTAAACATATGTAAAATTCCTGCCTGCAGTGATACAAGATCCCCGAGTCCAGGCAAGTCTTTCCAACGAGAAAATGTGTCTGCGAGGCTTGAAAAACACCTCACTGAGGATGTTCCTCACCTGTGTTTGTGTATGATGGCGTTGAACAGCTTGCCATCCCTCCAGCTGCTGGTGAAGTTGTCGCAGCGCAGGCCCTGGTATCCCTCCACCATCCTCTGAGACCACAGCAGCAGCTTCTCTTTGGCCGTCATGTCGTCCGACTGACCGTTCACCTGAATATCAGAGATCTGGAGGGCAAGAGGGACAAACAGTCAGTCGTATGAACTACAGATGAAGGTGGTGGTCAACCCGTACATGAGCCACAACGTGAAAGGACAATTACATTTACATTTTATACAAATTTCAAAACTCTTCAAAACTGATGTGCACTCTCACAGCTGTGTTAGGCAAGAGACCATACAGCTTTTCTGCCACGCGCCATGATCGAACCTAAAAAAATAAATGTCTTAAACTAAATTAGATCTCCTTTCATATCTGTTAGACTTAAGCTACTGTGCTCATGGTTCGTTAGAGCCTTTTCTAGACAACTTTCATCCATTAAATTCTTTAAAGAAAGCTTGCACAAAGCTGCTATTAGCTAGTACGCTACAATTTTTTCTCCTGTTGTTGTTTCCTTTAAAGAAACTGGTAGAGATGCAACATGTATGGTAGAAAATTTAAATGGCAATATTTATTAAGAGATTTCCTTTCCCACAAGACCTGATGAGATTTAGTCTAACGTCTCTGCTTAGACTTCTATGCTTACAACCCAAACATGGAGAAAATGGTGGGATGGGATGATTATTATTTTTTAACTTTACTTATGAGTTTCACATTTAAAGATTAACTAAGACTGAAATGCTAATTGAAGGGCAGAGTAAAACTTCCCACTTTCCCTGCTCATTTCTTCCAGATTTGAGATGAGTCACACTTTAAACCTCAAATGTTACACGGCGCCTTTACTCGGAGAGCTCATGACATTCATTAAGCTCGCTTTTTGGAGAAAATGCTTTTTAATTATACAAGCAGAACACAGTGATTTTAGAGCAAGATTGTTTATGAGTGACTGAGTCGATGATCTTTTAAAGCTACGGTTTTGTTGCGCCAAACAAAACTTTGCAATAAAAGCCTCGGTAGCTGTAAACGAAAATTGGACTGTGCAGCAGAAACGCCACAGGAAACCTTTTTTTTTTAAAGAGCTACGAGGCTAAGCTATGAGTCACACGAGCACGCCACTGAAATTTCCCACAGCAAAATGGTTGATCTTCATAAAAGAAGAGAAAGGACAGAGTAGACCGCTTTTTAGAGTTTCAGCTTTTGGAGCTACTGGACATGAACTTTACTGCTCGCATTTAAAAGCTGTTTGACAGACTGTGACCGTTTGCAGGGATCCATCACCCAGGAGTTTCCGCGTGGTACAAACGGTGCTTTTAAATGTTTTTGGTGTTTGGTTGCCTGGTTCACGTACCAGATGGGCGGAGGTCTCACCTACGCACATGCTGTAACAATTAAAGGAAATCTTTTGGAAAACTTTTTTTTGCATCTTTTCTCAATGCAGAAAAACCACCAGCTTAAAAAAAACCCAAGTTGTTTCTGAGATTAGTTGTCTCTATATTAGAATTTTGTGATTTTTAATAGGAATAAAACCCAGAAAACATTTAGAAGTCCACTATAGTTTAGTTGCTGGTGCTGCATTAAGCTTTAATTGATCAGATGGAGTCACATATGTGCCATTCTAATATTTTCAATAATAAAAATGTAAATACCTTGGGTTTGTCAATCTGCTATGTTAGTTTTATGGAATCATTTTTTATCATGGAAAAGTAGGGTTTTTAAAAAAAAAAAAAAGATTTTATTGTAATTTTGGGAAATTATTCCATAAAAACAAATATTTTGACTATTTCTGACTATTTTTCAGATATTTCTGTAATTTTAAATACTTTCAATAATTCTGTATATATTATTTAAAATATTTATCATCCACAAATATGACGTTTGATCAGATTTTGCATCTGAATATGACAATTTTACTGTAATTTGTTGTTGATCAAAGTATTACGGCGTCACCAGTGATCCATCAGAATGACACGCCTTAAATATTTAAATGCAATGTCATTTTTTTTATTTATTTTTTTTACATATAAGTGCTTGAAAATCATAATTCCATAAAAATATTTCAGAATATCATAAATTAAGCGTTCCTGTATGACCTCGCTTGTTCGTTTTAGTCGCTAGAATCATTCGGTTGTTTTAGGGTTACGTGTATAAGTGGAGCGAGCGCAGCTTCACCACCACCACAATCCGTTTCCAGTGTTTTGGGGAAGGCTGATGAGTCACAGCAGAAGTAATAATTTAACTTACATTTTTTTGACAGGAAAGGGTGGAGAATGGAAAAAGAAGGCATTTCTTCCTTATGCTATTTTTCCTTGACGAGGGAAGCCCCTGTGCTACAACGTGACTCAGGAACCGGGTGGAAACCGGACCTCCACCCTCGCTGCCTCTCTTTTTCAAACGTTCCTCTTTCTCTGTCACGAAGCTGCACCATTATTTTTTTATTAATAGACAAATCACCTGTGTGCATTAGTCAGCTGTGAGCTGCACCTGGGGAGCTCAGAGGAAATCCACCATTGTTTTTAATAACAGCACGTGCTGAAAAAACAATTCTGGATTTGTTTTGATGAAATAATGTCTATTACTACTTTTTTTTTGCTTTACTACTTTACAATAGCAAAGAGAATATTCAACCTTTTATGGCACTGATTGCTTTCCCCACTGCAAAGCTTCTGTCTGAGGCCTGAGCTTCCACGTCTCCTGCCAGCTTTCTCATGGGAATCACTGAGTCACAAAAAATGATCCCACATGCACATCTAAACATAACCATCACACTCATTACAGCATCAAAGAAAGTACTCCCACTCTTTTCTCCCACATCAGGAACACGTGTGCCTTCCGACGGACACTTTCTTTCAATGTGGCGTGTGTTGCCGTAGGCAGTATAAGCAAATTTATACCATTTGTGTTATGAAATAGGAAGTGAAACCTCTTTATTTAGTTTGGTGGAAACCTATATAGCTATAAAAATGCACAAGCATGTGACAATCCTTCTTTTGGCAAACGTCTAATTACCTCCAATTGGAAATGGCTGGTAGACTTCACTTTACTGTAACTGCTGTTTCAACATAAGCCTTCACTGATTCCCAAAAAGGGAACAGCACTTTAAATTTCCTTACCACAAAAACTGAAGCAAAATAATTACAATGAAGTATAAAACACATGTTACTCGTCCAGTGGAATAATCTGATCCATTAAGAGATGGCAGAGTGTGCAGTTTAAAAGTAAAACACATCACAGCTCAGGAGATATGACTCAGCTGCTCCCATCAGGCATCAGTCAGTTCATGCTGAAAACTCTGAGTTTCAGCAGGAACTGAGGCACTTACAAAATCCTGAGTGTAAAACTACAGAACAGCATCACCGTTCATCACCTGCTTTGTAACAGCTCAACCAGGAAACTTGACCTAACTCTATTTATGCACAAATGCAAGAGCACAGATAAAGTTTCAACCATGCAGTAGTAAATATGTCGTTGTCTTATTAAGTTGCTGGTAAATGTACTTTTTGTTTTTCTTGGTTAACTGTATTCCTAATTTAAGTAAAGCCTGTCGCAATAATACAAATCTACAATACAAAATAAACTGTACTGACAAAACCTGTGATATTTAATTATGACTTAGCTAAAGATTATTAACAATATCATTGATGCACAATTTTGAAAATTAATTAAAAAACTGCAACTTGGACTGACAGCATTCAGTCTCAGACAGAAGTTAGCAAATAGTTGCTGTCTAATTTAGAAACATCACAATGCATTCAATCCGAGTCCGTCTGTGCCACTGAGCCCAACAATTCTGACACATCTCTCTGCAATAGGGAACTCAAATCAACTAGTTGCCAACTGGTTGCAGCACGGTAATATTTCTACACAAACGCATGGTTGCTGTCAACGAGACTGCAAGTGCATTGCACATGGACACAACAATTTTTGTCATGCCAACTATGTTGTTTCCTTAATGTTCCAGTAGTGTTAAACAGGAGTCACACTTAAGACGTTCAGACTCCCACCTCTCAGTCACTTTGAATACTGTGCAGAACCCAAATGAACTGTAGGTCTGCTGCTTTTGCTTAAAAGTGTTTTTTTTTTTAATGTTCGAGTGCTATTACAGAGACAAGCCATATCAAAAAAGCATTAGATAACAGGAAGGCTTGTTGTGCAGTTTAGCACTGAAAAAGAAGCTAATAGTAAGTGTGGTCTCTAATCCCATTGTTGGTTATTAGCTAAATTAATAACATGTAACTAGCATAGACATGCTAACGGCTAATCAGGTTGCTGTCGGCAGTCGTGCTGACAATGATAAATCTATATCTTTCCGAAGAACAATCAAACGCAATTATTCATAATTTTGAGTGAAAGCATTATTGCTAATAATTATCATTAAGTCTTTTAACCACTACATTTATGAAGAGAAACTCTGGTGTCATTGCAGCCTCGGCATGAAGTAGCATGTTTGTTCAGTCCTGCTGTGGAATGAGTCAGAGCTGTGGTTTGTAAATAAAACTCTAATGAGGAACTAAAAACTTAATTTTAGGATGATAATCACCTTTAGCCATTTATCTAATTTACCTTCTTTAAATTAGATTCTAATTTACCTTCTTTAAATTAGATTTGGCCTGTGATTCTATAGGCGTCACTTTTGTGTTCCTTATACAGTAAAAACTGCAGTTCTCTCTACTTTTATTGAGTTAAGGAGTTGGTTTTGTTAACTTGTGATTGCCCAGAAGCCGTACAAAGTGGCTGCCAATTGCTTCTAGATTAGCTTTACTGCCATAGAGTAATTTAAAGCAAAATGACTTATGAGTGTCCTACGTTACCTGGAAGTGAAGGATGATGGTCCATATCAAACCAAGGGTCAGCTTGGGGTTTCCATCTGCAATGTCATCATTCCTGATGTTGACAAGTTTGACCTAAAAGGATGTGGATAAAAATACTTTTACTGTGCTGAATCACAGTAAATTAAAACATACTATAAAATTGTTTTTTTTCTTCACTACCTGTCTGTGCTTAAGAAAGTCCAGGGCGATCTGGACATTCTGCAGCTTGTGGAAGCGCATACGGCCTTTCTCCCGAGGCTGTAAGAGACCAGACGAGACCAAACATGAAGAGAAGGGAACACTTTGCGTCAACAACCAGCAAAGCCCCATGACTGAGGAACAGGTGTTTCAGGCTCCAGTAACACAAAGATCAATTCTCTACTGCACATATTTTCACAGTCATGGACTCGAAAACTTAAATTTAAAAGGAAGCAAATTTGAAGTGTGATTCAAATTCTGCGTGTTTGTGATCAAAGCGTTCAGATCTGACCCTACAAGACCCTGAAGTGCATCAGAGATCCAGCCAAGATGTCTGCCGGTGAAAGCATGATAATGAATGATAAACATAAACAATGATTCTCCCAATCATCAGTCACAACTCTTCTTTTTTTCCAAGACCTTCCAAACACTGCTTCCTGGATGATGGATTATTACACTTTGTCCCGAGTCAACTGATGACTGATAAGTGTTGCTTTTCTCTTTTTAGCTGCAGCGCAATCCAATGGAGCAGATTCCATAAGGTTCAAGAACTCTCAGGCCTTAGAAATTATAGGAGTGGCGGCCCTGACATGCACCCGTGCTCCAAGGTCTAAGCTACAGATTTACTGTAGGTTGTAGTGACAAAACTTTGGATTTTGATTTCCCTACAGTGTGGGGAAACCACTATTTGAAACCAACTAGCTAATAAACAGTTATTATAGGACAAGGAAAATTAACTACAAATAAGTACTATAACAGAAGATAGAAATGCATACTCTCTACTCTGGAAATGTTCCAACTCAATCAACCTTTAGATAATAGGAGTGTCTAGCAATTTTTTCAAAAGTCAACTCTCATTGCACAAGCACATGCAATGACTGCTGCTGGTATATTCAGGCATAGTCCACTGATAGAATTGTGCTGTAAAATCAAACCCAGACCACAAACCATTTGTAAGTTTTGTCAAATACTCTTAATTTCTAAATGAAAAGTTTGGTTTTGTACAATTCTGCAATCTGTGATGTACAGCTTTCTTAGCTATACAAGGCACGATCATAAAGTTGAAAGACTCCAACCATTAAAAAAAACCCCAACAACTTAATTTTTTTTTAGTACATCTCAAAAAAAGGTAACAGTTATGTCACCTATCATTAAGACTCCCATAAGTCTACAGTTCAGTCACAGTTCAGGTTATTTGGAGACATATTTGTATTTTAAGGTAGAACTTCTGAGGCAATAAGAACTATTGGAGAGAGCCCAGTGGGAAAATCAAAAGAAAAGCTGAGCTTCTTTCATAA
Source organism: Hemichromis elongatus (assembly GCA_015108515.1). Lineage (NCBI taxonomy): Eukaryota > Metazoa > Chordata > Actinopteri > Cichliformes > Cichlidae > Hemichromis > Hemichromis elongatus. Next base: position 35,101 of record VUQR01024350.1, read on the forward strand.
TGCACAATGTTCATACTTGGAAATTCTTATCCTGAAAACTTTGGGTCTTTGGATTTGAGACCAGACATGATATGAAAAGCCTGAACATGCTGACACACTGAGGTCTATGGGGAAACTGCTGATGCACAAATGCAAGTGGTCACAATTAAGTTCCCATGGATGAAGTGATCTAAAAGTGGCATCCATGCTGGAAGTGATCCAGAGGTGCACCAGGAGAAGATCTTGAAGGGGAGACTCAACCATTTTAAATCATGTGTGTTTCTTAATTTTTATGGGTGGAGTCTCTGCACTTTGTATGATACGGTCCTTTAGTGAGATAAGCACTATATTTAAGAACAAAACAGTATATTTTTCTAGGTTATTCTTTTTTATTCTGAAAGAATGATAACTTCAATGGTCACTTATTAAAAGTAAATAATTACTACAAATACTCAGAATAAAGCCACGACTTTAACCACGTATTTCCTATCATTGTTTGTGAACCTGCCAACTCACTGATAAAATAAGAGGACAATGTTGACACAGAAAGGGACAATACACAGGGAGTGTGACCATCATCATGCACAACCCAGCAGCCACCTGGGGTGGTGACACATGCTACGCCCACGGAGGCGGCCAGCCACAGTCCAGGCGCCACTCACCAACCGCACGTTCCTCACAACGTCACGTTCCCTCGGCTACCACAGCAAGAGCATCGCAAGAGAGGAAGGCAGAGGCAGAGGGGGAAAGGTCAGGGCAAAGGTCAGCAAACAGGAATTAGACAAAGGAAAAACCAGGGGTCAAACAAGTCAGTGCAGAGAGGTTAAATGATGGAAGCAAAGAATGAAATTAGTGTTTTAAGGTTACACCACCAGAGGGTGTGTTCCCAAAAAGACCAGTGCTAAGGTAAGGAAAGTAAAAGAGTGTGCACAGCCTCAGCATGTACTGAAATGTCCAAAAATCTCTAAAGAATTAAAGTCAACACATGCAGAAGTGGAAACAAGAAATCCAGAGTAATATCTGCCTTATAAACATTTAAAGCGGTTGAATTAACAATGGGTAGACTGGACAGTAGAACAAATATTACAGCAAATAAATGTTGCAGGACAGTAGAGCTGGGATGATAAGAAATGCCTAGACAGGACGAGGGGGTTACAGAAGAAGCAAAAATTCTAATATCGTAAGCGAAATACCACCGAAAGCTCACCAGAGTCTCTCCAGAGAGCACCTCCAGCAGGGAGATGAGGTTGTGTCCATCTCTGAGGTCCTCGTACAGGTCGGTGATGTGTCGCTGGGCCTGGAAAGAAAGGGAAGAGACCGGTTTTATCGGTTTTGTTGCGTACGGGGACAGGTTTTTTTTTTTAATTCAGGCTCCCATGATGTCAGCACCAGTGCTGAATCACTGCACACAACAAAAACAGTTGCTCAGAGTTCCTCAGAGTTCACAACACACAACAAAATTTAGCTTCATAACTCACAAATCTCATCTACAAAAAAAGACACGGAGATAAAAAGAAAAATGTGAACACACAACAGTGGGGGACTGCTTTTACCCTCTGCCTTCTGCAGCAGCAGTATGCTCTGGCTTTTTAAGGATTTCACTCCTTTTATTACCCGTCACTGTAATAAAGGGGGTGCTCCTTACTATTACTTGTAGTTACACTTTTGAGCTGAGTTGTAGACACAGAACAAGCAGGCACATGCTGCACTGCAGAAAATGCTCCAAAAGCAGACAGAGAAGAGCTGAAGTCAGTGAGGGGAAAGATCAGAGGTTAGCAGTACAAGAGGGTGGATGAAAGAGAGAGGGCGAGGGAGGGTAAAAATGTCAACACGAACATGCAGGGAGGGACAAGTGTGTGTGTGTGTCCACTCAGCTCTCTGCTCACACACAGCACCTACCTCTGCCTTCCAGTGCTGATGGGAAAGAACAGGAGGACAGGGTGAAGGATGGAAAGAAGAAACAGTTTGATGTGAGAAGATGTAAAACTTAAAGACTTGTGAGGGAACAGTGAGACAGATGGCGTGACTTGATGGAAAAACAAGGAAAGTCAGCTGCTTTCAAATTTTTTAATTTGATTCCTTCTATCCTTCAAACTAAAGAAACACATACATGTCTCTGTGTTAATTTTATGTATATAAATGTACTTTAGTTCTCTATCATTTGCACTGGTTTCAGCGGGTAAAAAGGATTCAAATAAAACACAGATCAGCATCTGTTTTTCATATCTCACAATCTGAAGTGAAGTGTAAAACACGCTACAGTAGATGGTACTTATCAGACAGCTGACCGTGAGAATTACGGGCCTCATGGTTTAATCCCATGACTCTGTTGTGACCATGAGCCCAAAATGACTCGAGGGCCAGTTTGCCTGGAGTCTCCTGGACCTAAATCAGAGGGATCACCCGAGAAATAAACAATGACTATCGGCCAAGCCTGGGAGTCATCTCGGACTGAGCCCCGTGTCACAGGATGCACATGGACGACAGCAGACATTCCTCACTCTTTAACACGCTTCATTTCCCGTGTTAGAACAAGGATTCATCAACATGAAAGTGTTGTAGAGATGCAGCAAGGTCCAGCTGACACTGCCCAGATAAGACTGTTTTTTCTTTTCCCTTTAAATGAAATTAAATATTAAAAATAATTTGTCTGATATAACCTGTTAAAAATTTTCCATTATAAATAACTTTCTTCTGTTAGGCTGGTCTTTGCAAACAGAAGGTGTGAGCCTCGGGTGGGTGTGGCCTCAGGCACAGATGATCATATGCAGGTAGGAGCTCTTATTAACATCAAAAGGAGTCAAGGATAGAAAAATGCTTAAAGCTGAGTGTTTAGAGCAGTCTTGGGTCTGAGCTTCTGACTCACGCTGACTTTATTATTTTTAATCTTTGTCTATCTATGTTTATACATAAACTTTAAAAATAATTAATCTGCAAATCTGCTTATAGAAATATAACACCTGCTAATACTAGCAACCTCAGATTCCAACATACAAAGTTAGTTTTATTTCTCTATTATTTTCCTGTTGTCATGACAACATGACATATGACAAGGTTGTTTTTTTTAAAGGATTCTTTTAAGAAATCCCTGCCTTCTTCACTTATGAGTAACACAGTGACTCATAAAATGACTCAAATGTACGAATTTCCTGTCTTATGTCATAGATGTGAACATTCGATTTAGATTTTCCTTAAGTTTTGGACTGTAACTCGGAATAAACTAACAAACTAAAGGCACCCACGAAGTCATTTCAATACAAATAATCATTACGTTTTCAGGCAGAAATGCACAAAAATACAACCTGATACGATTTTTTAATTTCTACATAAAATCGTGAACCTCATAAGTTCAAAATTTTCTTAATTTTTTCTTAATTTTACTGAAACAGACTCCCTCCCTGTTTTAAAGAGCAGACTCAAAACTTTCATTTTTGAGTTTATAGTTAATGCTGGATCAGGTGACCCTGAGCCATCTCTACGCTCAGGCTGCAAGTGGATTTCCCATGATGCACTGAGCATTTCCGTCGAAGCGTTTATCCACCGCTGCTGCCTCGTATTACACTGTTTAGTATGTGTTTTGTCAGATCTTTTATGCTCCTTTTCCTTTTCTGTCACAGCAGATGGCAGCTCCTCCCTGAACCTGGCTCTGGCCTGTGTTTTCCTTCCCACCAACACTTAGTGCTGCTCATAGGGGGCCTTGTCTGATTACAAGGGTTTCCTCCAATACTGTAGGGCCGTTAGCTTGCAGCATAAAACGCCTACAGGCCAGTGTTGTTGTGATTTGGTTAAATCTAAATTGAAGTGAGCTCCTACATCCTGGTAATCATTTGATTATCCTTTTAAATTACATAGAGATTTATATTTACCCAGTACAAACCAAAATATCTATTAGATATTAAGTTACTCGATGGTAATACCCTCAGTACAAAACACGAGATATATACCAATTTATGATTACTATAAAATTTATGAGCAGCAAATCATATTTAAGAGGCTGAAACCAGATATTATCTTGGTGTTATGCTTAATAAATCAGTTTAATTATTGATATTATGAAAACAGTTTTAGTCGGGATAAGTGATAGCTACCAAAAATATTTCTTACTTAGAAGCATTTCCTTTTAAGGGTAAAGGGTCAAAAACATTTGTTAAGTGTTGTTTCAGACTTATATAACAGTGATGGTTTCACACTGAATCAAATACTAACTCAATGTGGAGTCCGGGAGCTTCCTGCCCCTCTTCACAGCCCCGATGAGCCGCCCCGACCATCTGGATTCCAGACGCGTAACCTGACCGAGCCCGGCCAACGATAGCGCTCTTCCCAAGCGCCAAGCTAAAGTAAGGCCAGGTGCGTGTGACTCACCCCCCTCACATGCACACAGTTAACGGAAAGAGCGCGGTTGCTATTGTATCTGTCTTTTCCCTTTTCATAAGCTTTTAAAAGGAGGTGTGGAGAATCTAAATCTGATTTCGTTTTAGATTCTCTTCCCAGTTTTATCTTCAGGTAATGTTTCCCAGCAGTGAGATCAGATAGCTCCACATCTCCTAAGAAAACATTTTTCTGTAATTTAAGTTGTTATAACCAGATGGGATGTGAAGCAAAGGCCAGGTTTTTGGTGTTATTTGTGGACTGCAGGAGACCTTTTTACCTACCATCGAGAATTACACATGATTTATAAACTCCACGTGACATAAAGTTAACATTTCAATAGGTTTTTGGAGATTTTTGATCTTTCTGAGAGTAAAGTTGCTGTGAAATTTTTGAATTTTCATGAGTGAGTGTTCATTGAAGCAGGACTTACCTTCACGAGGTGCTTGTTGACCCATTTTGTGAAGGTCTTTTTCTGAACTCTGTCCCGTTCATCTGTGGAAACACAGCAAATATATACTCTGTTTAATTTATGGTGTTAATGTAAGAGATTTAGCATTTTTAACAACGACCAGTAATCGTGTATTACAAACTCAATGATCCAGACAAACTATATAATATAAAGCAAACAAACTATAAGCACAATTTTTATTTTAATTGTTAAAAAAACCCAAAAAGAAATCTTGTATTTGCTTTTATTTATGACCCTCTATCCTGCCAGCAGACAGGAGTCATCATTCTTTTTTGCATGCTAGCTCAATGGCAGATAATCACTATATAAATATCATACTCATCAAAGGCTAGTTTCCTTGAATAATTGAGAGCAGACACAGGAACTGTATAAAGCTTGAGAAGTCTGAAACACTGATTTTCAAACTTCCTGTGACTTCAGCACACGAACCCAAGCCTGGCATGATAGCTGAAACTAAATACAATTTGTGTTTATTGGCCCTAAACCACCATTATGGCCCTGCTTCTGATTCAAACCTCCAGCAAAACTCTTTTAAATAGTTTGCATCTGGGTTTTTTTTCCCAGAGTCATAAACATTGTGAGAAATATTCGTTTTGCCCGGAGACAGAACCAAAAGTCACATGTGACTTTGACTCAGACACGGACATCTGATGCCCAATAGGGACAATACATTACAGAAGACTTACTGCAGGTTACCCGCTATGAGATTGGCATCAACAGAACAAAGACTTTCCAACTTATCAGGAAAACCTTGAATAATTTATCTCTGGCATCATCTGGAGCAGCACCTCAGCTGGAACATGTTTCAGCCTGCAGTGCTGTTGCTGTTTTTCTTTAGATTTCATAGTCAGATTTATTCCCAACGAGCCTATCAAACACTAGCAGGCATCAAACATGTACTACGCAATGCTTTCCCTAAATTTTATCACCCATGCAGCCACTTGAAAAGAAAACCACCAAACGTACACTTCACCTCTTCAGTGCAGTGCTTCAGTTAGTGATGAGGGTGCTTGTCAAATACAGAGCAGTTCAACAAATCAAATGTTTAATGTTCAAAGGGTTTTTTTCCATCAGTGATATGCTGTAAAGAAGTTGATAGTATTATCTCCTCTGTGATCAAAGCTAGTGTAAGAGAAGTGATCAGATGAAGAGGGAACCAAAGAAGAGGACATCCCGTGGCACCAACGCCCAAATCATGGTGGCTTTATATCCATGACTCACACGCACGTCATGCATAAGGTCGTCTCAACAGAGAAGTGAAATAAACCTCAAAAGCAGAGAGATAAGTTCTGCTTTTTCACTGGTTTTGATTTCGGGCTCTTCATATATGGCTTTGCAAACAGGTTAGACACGTGTTAGGAAACATAAAAGACACGTTTCTGCACTAAATAAATGTAATGGCTCAGGATACTTGTGTTTCTCAGGTCGGCTAAAAGGGCTGAAAGCAGCACTAAAAATTCCTAAAATAACCAGGCTGAATACATCACACTGAAACACAAGATCTACTGATCTCTCTGACTAATAATGTGTTTGCTTGGCTGAGTTTTGTTGCCCGAGGCTGCAGATTTAGCCTGGATTTATATTTTCACCCTGTGACAAAGAAAAGGTGCAAGATATCAGATCACCTGAAAAAAACGTGTGCATGGATGAGTCATACGGTCAAATCCTGCAACTGGGATGTTGAATGTTATTACACGGACTTGTTGCAATGCTCAACATAGGGTGTTTTCTTTCTTCTAAAGAATTTCAGTGGCTCTGTCACATCAAACGTCTTTTTAACCGACTACATTTTGTCTGTGCTGCAAAACCTCAAATTAGGATTTTACATTTAAAACGAAACAGACTTCTTCTGTCTGACAGGAAAGTTCACCAGTAAAAATAAAAAAAGAAAAGATGCGACACACAAAGGGGTGTGGCCCATTTGTTTAAAGAGAGGCATTAGAATACTTCGCTCCCGACTTGACTCTTTGCAAATTCCGACATCCAGACACAACTTTTGGACTTTTATGTAACACAAGAAACATGAAACAACAAAGCCAAGTAAGAGCGGATGTACAGACTGAACCATTTTCAAACAAATGAATGCAACTGCACAAAAACACAAAGCTCAAGAATGCAGTACTGCTGGAACAAAACTCTACCTTTTCTGTGGTCCATGGCCCTGAGCACACCCTGGTAGTAGGAGTCCTCTATGAAGACCCCATCACTACCCATACTATCAGAGGAGTAGGCTCTGAATCTCTGCGCCATCGCCAATGCTGTCAGCTATCAAAACCAAACGGAAGCCTCTGCAGGTTCAGAGGTGATGAGGTTGTGTACTTCTACTTTTTCTTATTGCCTGAAACACTGCTTCTCACTGACGGCTCCTGGAGTTAAGTGGGAGTGTTCAAGCCACCGATTCAGTTCCTGAACTTGCTCCCTTTTTTCTCCTTATCTCCATTTGCTGTCTCTGACATTCAACGCCACTTTTTTTTTTCACCACCTCTTGCAAAATGCCTGCCTGCAGGCAGCAAAGTCAGAGACATTCCCCACAGAGAGGTCTGCGGGGAAGATTCTCCTCCTGGTTCAGCCCTGTTATCTACACCCAGACCCCACCCATGAAAAAACCCTCACAGAGCACCCACCCAAACCAGAGCTCAGACATTAATTAACATTACTCTTCACACTTTTAATTGTATTTTCTGTTTAATTTGAGGATGAAAAAAAAAACAAAACAGTTTAAGAATCCCACTGATTTTGGAGCTACGGCTAACAATTGCACTAAGATTTATTTTCACAAAGACCCCACAGATCACTAATCCAGAACAGGAGAAATTCCCTCATTTAGACTAAGCTGTACAGAAACAGACCACTGAAGCTTGTTAACCCCAAATAAACTCCACTGCTCAAGCTAGCAGTGCCTCTCACCAACCAGCGTGTGGTCAGAGGGAAAGCGGCGGGACATACCACAACGCCACAAAGCATCAATGGAAAAACTTGTCCCGAGCACACAGCCGAGGCCAGGAGGCATCAGAAAGAACGTCTTCAGCCATTTCCCAAAACGGTACAATCACAAGAAAACCTCGAGCATGAAAGCTCTTCCGCCATCAGGAGACAATTAAGGAATAAAAAGGCACCGAGGGAGCCGTCCTCAGGATAGAATTCAGCACCAGAAACAATAATGAGAACAAACTGCAGGACTTCAGTTTTATTTGAAGCATTTGATTTAGACTATTTTCCCTTGGATGGACTTCCAATTCCCTGTCGTGCCAGTTTAATACCACAAACCAAAAAAAAAAAGAGGGTGTGGGGTGGAGGGGGTGGACAAGAAGCAGACAGTAGAAAATGATCCGAGACACAAAGCAGCTATTGTGGCTCTGCATGGATAGACTGAACAGTGTGTGTGCACATGACAACAATCATTTGCATCTTCTTCATGCAATTTTCTCTTAAACATCCCCAAAAAACTCTGCAGATTAGTTTTTCCATTTGGCTCCAGGTGCTCACAAATAGGACCTCCACACGAAAATACCCCCAATACCTTTCACCCTGCAAAACATCAATGTTATGTGCAGTTACTGACATAACACTGTAAAGAAAAGGAATTTTGTTTGGATGCCTATAAAGGAAGGTGACTTGTTGGGACCTGAGGGATGAAAGCTTCCTTGACTGCACCTCCAGACTTTAAACAGACCCTGAACGCCGACAGGCTACAAACAAAAGCAAATACTGTAGACAGAAACGCTAAAATTAGCTAAACATGCCATAATTTGTGCAAAATAGCTTTTGATCGACACACTAAAATCTGTGGATTATGGTTTTCAAATTCAAATGCGAAGAGTATTTGTCTGCAGGCTTAAGAACTGAAAACCGCAAGCAATCACTTCCAGTTTCCAAACCTGCTAAACTATATTTGTTTTAAAACGAATGAAAGCACTGGAAGCTAAAGGTGTGCTTCTTTGAACAAATCCTGGTTTAATCAAACTTGGCATTGAATTATTTAGATTTAATCATTTCAAGCTCAGTTTGCTATAATGCCTAAAGGTAGCAAAGAGATATAAGCACCTTTTTGCACCTCAATTTAAAGACTGTAAAACAGCTGGCTTATCAGCCATTATCTAAATGACGCTCTTGGTGCACACAGTGCAGTACTGTGTGGATATTCCTCCTTTCCCTGTGCCTGATAACACACAGTGATAATCCTGAGCAGTGAGAGCTGATAGGAGTTTTAAGGTGACAGTTCAGCGCGTCAAGTCTGTAAATTCCTGCTGAGGGCGAGCCGACCCTCCTCACATACAAGGGGAGCCGCCTCTCTTCTAAAAAAAAATAAAATAAAAAAACACCCCTATTCATGTTTTTTTGCAAGAGACAGCATGCGATGTCAGTCCCACTGAGGACAGGAATGTTAATCAACACCTTGTATCATCTGGTTCGCAGGTCCTGGTAGAGTTCATGATGGTATGAATGCTGGATGACTTACGAAGAAACTCTGCCAAAGTGAAGAATGGAAGCCCCGGGGCACTGTGAGGCAGATCCAACCCAGAGCTGACAGTGACAAGTGCACGAAAGCATGCACATGTCAGAGAAGAAGACAGGGCAGTGTCTGCTTTTATACCTGAATGGAATGAATTCCTTTTAAAAAGCAGCTGTAAAGTAAACTTAATAACCTCAAAGGCGATGCAGGGATATTTCCTGAACGCCACTGTAATTTAAAGCTGCATTTAAACTTGCTCATATTATGTTTCGGCATCAATTTTGCAATATCAGGATCACTTTCAAGAACTTTGTGCCCGAAAACAAATCGTAATTAGCCACACATGGTGTTTACAATCTTGCGGTTATGAAAAGATGAGAACTGGATAATTGTTGGATTTATGACCTTGATATGTGAATACTGCTGCTCAGCACAGTTTGTCTCCCCCTTCTGGTTGAAAGGCTACAGCACAAAACATGGGAGGCTGAATATTTAAAGTCATAATCCATTTTAATGTCACAACAACAAGTAGCTCCAATCATCCCTGTGCTGAGCTCCTAAAGAGATCTGAGACTACTGTTAAGAAAGCTCAAGGTCACTTGGGGCCCGGCAGTGTTTACATATGTCAGTGGACAAATGATTTTTATGTGTGGGAAAAGTGTGTTGTGTACATGGTTGCCCTGACAACGTAGTAAAAAAACACACAGGAGCTGAGAGTCCATCAGAACACTGTTTTGGCCCTGAACATCTGGGGAAACACCCAAGTACAGAGAGTGGACTTTTGCTGAGAACTGAAAATGCCAAAGTCCATAAAACATATCACACATTCACAGGGTGTTATCAGAGAGTAAACACAAACACCAAGTACAGTTTCCATTCCTTTAGAGTATTCAGGGTGAGCCGGAGAGTGACAAATTAACTGTGTAATGAGTCACTCAGTCGTTTTTATATTTAAATGTCAAGACAAATGATCACATCAAAGCTGCATACAGGGACACGAAGTAACCTCGTTATCCTAGAGTCAAACTTTACTCAGATAATAGACTTCTGCCCAGTGAGGACATTTAAAAAAAAAAACTAAAAGCCAGACATTTAAAGGATTTTTAAAAAATTAAGCAATTTATTATCCAAAACGTTCTGTTGACAAACTGATTTACAGTTTTTCATCTGCTCAGTGGAACAGTAATTATCAGACTGCATTCACTGATGTTACTAATAAAGAACATTGTCCAAGTTTTGAAGTCTATGAATGTCTAAAATATCATTTATATATTTATTTAATTTGATTTAAGAATGCAGATATCAGCAGTGTTGACTGTAGACAGCCGCAAACAGGATGGTATTAACCATTGCAAAAGCCGGTGTTTATCTGTTGTGTCACATCAATTTTGTGCTGCGTAAATGAAGACTTTAAATGCGATTACCTCAGGCTGGGATTTGTTTTCTAAAATGTGGGAAATAAATCACAATAAAAACAAAATCATTAAAAAAAATTATGAGGACAGTAACTGCTTTTCAGTCAGATCGCGTTTTAAGCATCTCTAATTTCAATCATCTAGTTCTGGACGTCCACTGTTTTGGCCCTCAGGGCTTGCTGTATCGTGGGTGGAGGCACGGAAAAGGTTAACATTACCACCATCAGCACCCCAGCAGCCCCTCCCAAGCAGATCCTCCTCCTATTACAGTCACTGAGCGATGGATAGAGCGGCGCAGTTATCGGACCTACCTGCGCAACACATTCGGCTGTATAGATGAGACCCCACTTCGCTGCAGTTCATTTCATGGATGTAGTTAGTCCGTCGATAAAGAAATCCCCGCTCCAGCCCGCCGTACCAGGACGGCCGGGCAGCCTGCGCAGTATCGTCCACTTCGGCCATCCCGGTTTGTTGTTTGTGCCGCGCGTAAACGCGGAGCGCGCTGGACTTTCTCGAAAACGCCCCCTGACTCGCGGGTTTCTCGAGTGTGTAGTACCAGCCCTCAAAACTTCGCTCTGTACTCTATGAGAGCCACATGGAGGAGAAAAAACAGCGTCGAGTCAGATTGCAGACACTTTGTCACAAGCCCAACCCACTCGTTTTGTTTAGCGAGAAGAAGTGGAGAGCTCGCGGCTGCTCCATCCTCCACTGATCCGTCATACGACTTGTGCCATTGAAACGCGCCGCGCAGAGACACTACACACCGCGTCCTTATTTTAGCACGCGTGATAATTGCACCTTTCACGACAGCCCCATAAATGCAAAGCAGAAACAGGATTGACTTCTGGGAAGGCGCGCAAGTTGCATGCGGTGACAGGCGGTTCTGTGCATTGTCTCGCAGTGACTGTTCACAGGAGGGCAGAGTGCACATTACCCCCCGGTAATAAATCATCACTTTCCCTACACATCCATAACAGCTGTGCCTCATAAATATCCCCGACAGAGGAGGCTTGTTGTCTCTCTTCGTTTTTGCGCAACTTTAAGAAATACTTCACACAACTGAAAAGGTACTGGCTCCTCGCATGTGACAGAATACAACTGCCATGACCCTGAATTAATTTATGAAGCAGTTATATATCTATTAATTTTGGGTGGGGGGGTTAAAGTACCATCAGGCTACAGAACCTCAGATTAAGCAATACAATAATACCAGTAGTAACCCAACGGGATTCACTAGTGATGTGTCTAAAAATAACAGACAACAAAGAACCAGTTTTAAACTGTATCGTTAGCCACTTTATTACTAGCAGCCTGAATGAACTCCCATTTCTTTACATTAATCTATGGAAGATACCAAAGATAACACTTTGAAAGGCGTAAAAGAGTATTTTTGCACCAACATAGCGATTCCCAAAGCTGAAAGCTTTACTTATCTTTTATAGTGAGGAGTGTGAATGTAAGTTTTAAAAAAAAAACTGAAGGAACTGGACAAACGGAGGACAAAAGAAGAAGTGGCAAATGTTAAAAAAAAATAAAAATCTACATACGGCATCTGAAACAGTATCTAAAAGTTATGCTTTTTTTCAGTGAAGCCTCATCAGAAATGTTCTTAGTGAAGCCTGGCTGTCAGGAAGCCATTCTTAAGGGAGGGGGCTGAGATATACCAAATTATTAATTTTTATTATTTTTATTAATATTATTAAATTACTCAAGAAACAAGATTGAAAATCAGTGGTAACAGGTCCAGAAGACATCAAGAGAGCAGTACAACGGTGAGTGTCTGTTGTAAAACTGGTGGTGTTGTGTGGTGCCATCAGTTTTTAATGCACCGTGCAATATAATCCGAAAAGCATCTGATTGGCAGTGGCTTCGTTTTTCATCATAACGATGATGCCAATGCAGCAAAAGCCTAGATAGAAAAAACAGAGTCGAAGACAGAGATGAAGATGAGAACCAAGGCCCTCCCTCAGCGCAGACACACGCTGTACTCTGTGTTGTGTATGACAGTCAATGAACCCAGCTACTATTGAGGTTTACCACTAATATGTTTTATGTTAGGTTGGCCATTGTGTGGGGCATGTAGGGACATGCTGGGTGTGTATTGTTTATTGTTTTTGTGTCCTTTAGTAACAGAATGTTTTCTCATTTTTCAGTTATGGCCCAGCGGGGCGTTCTCCCTCCTCGGTCTGTTATTACCACCACAGTGAAAGGAGACAGGAAAGTGAGTCACGGCTGAACACCACGAGACCAAATCTGAATCTGAAACCGATCCTACGCTGTGCTGTATGTGGCGTGCGGTTTAGCAGACACGGCTGCCAGTCTACTGAGTCTTCCATTAATACTGGTGCAGATTTGGGTGTGGCTTCCCAAATGGATCAGACAATATTGTTAAGGACTTTTATTGTGATGGGAATGCAGTTTCCTAATCTTGAGAGTCTTAAAAAGACCTTTGCACAAAACAATTAGAGGAAATCTCAAAGTTAAAAAAACACAGTCAAATATAAAAGGGAAGGGCATTAAATGATCATAAAGAACAGATCAAAATGAACAGAAGCCTCTAGTGAAGCTATTGAAGCAGCACTTAGATTCCTCTAAAGTCTCGAGGATCTAAATGATCGTTTGTTATGACTGTATCCAGGATACGCAGTCCACCATCCTCAGTGTCGAGTTTACTACCAATAGTCAGTCACCATCTGCGGCACAGAGCTTTTTTTAAACCTGGCTCTGGGTAAAATCCCTTTTACCTACTTCCAACTTCCCCCCCTGTGTCAAAGGCACCTTGGTGCTCCAGCAAAACAGTTCAACTTACACAAGTGGACTCGGGTTGTGTCCTTAAATCGAAATGTTTGACTTGTACTGAATCTGTAATGTAAACAATGAACAGACAGCCTGATATTGATTTCGACGCCGCCAGAAAAATGCTACAAAGAGGGAATATGACCACACCTGATGTACAGCTCTTACTGTCTGCACTGCGGCAAGACTAGAACTAAAAGCAGATCTCCCCAAATGCAAATCACCTTGATATCGACAGGAGCTAGTGATGATACATGGCCTAGTTTTGCAATGCAGTGTTGGCACACGATTTACCAGTCAAACGGCACTTCCTGGCAACCTTTGATCGCTGCCTCAGTTGCGTGCAATTTACAGACCACACGCTTTCGAGTCACGGATCTGCGTGCATCTTTCTCCTGTTTTGCTTATGTTCTGATCATATTTCGGATATTAAAGTCTCTGCACAGGGACGTTTCCTTTTGGAGAAAAAACTTTTCAAAATTCTTTTAAAGACATTCATCTGCTCACAACAATGTGAGGAATGTTGTGAAAACTGCTTTTATCTATCTATTAGAGGCGTGTCTTCCTCCACCCAATTACAACCTGATTGTGTAGTTTACACCAGACAGCACTGGGTAATAGTACAGGTAGTGCTCTAATTTAGCTTTAACAGCCAACTATTTCAAAATGTTTTGTTGTTATAATGTATTTAGATTAGCCAGTGAGTTTTGATGTAACTCAAGGCCATTTTATTTGTTTTATACAACTTGATTACCCAGTAAATCTTCATAGCTGTTAAAAAGTGCCTGGTACCAAACCGGTTTCTCATTTGAGAGACAAAACAAAGAAAAAATGCTCTCTCTTTTACTTTCAAACTGTCAGTCAAAAATCCTTTTAAACCACCTCAGGGTGTGTCACCTGCAGGGGTGTGTTTGACAACCACCTCAGAGCTAAGCTGTGTCAACAGTAATGTGGGCCTTGCTGAGGAGTGTGTCATGACATTAAAGCGAATGCAAGTAACCTTCAGGCTGCATAGTTTAGTTGAACATCGTGTAGCTCTTCTCTTATGCTTGCAGCAGGATTGGTTAACAAAAGGATATGGTTAACCTAACAATGACAGCGTGCCAAGATGAAACAGGTTGAACCAGCACATTAACAATACAGCAGCCTCCACAACTTGGCTAGGTAGGTCTGAAAAGTGGAGAGACTAAAGTTATATCGAGTCACCTCAAAAGAGCCACACACACACAGATCTTTAGCCAGATCTCAACAAAGATGAAAAAAAATGATGGAATAGTTTTCAGAAGGGAAAAACTCCAACTTAGGAGCAAAGCTGAAGCTGCGGAGTGTCGGTCGGTGTTGTGACTAAGCTGAAAGACCATTGTCCACAAGAATACTTGAGCTCCTCAGACGTCATCACCCTCCAGCCAGCATTTACAGGGTTAATCGCAACATCTCCATAGCACAGGAAACCGAGATGTGTGAGGGGGAAAAAAAGGAGGGGGGCAGTGAGGAAGAGAGAGCAGTGTGAGCCGCAAAAACGCAGAGGACGAGAGAGGAGAGACGACAGAGCAGGGCTGCTGGCAACAAACTGTCTGCAAAGGAAAATCTTTGATCTGCCGATCTCGCCGTCAGCTCTCCTCGCGTAAGCCTTGAAGCTATGAGTTTTTCGAGCTTTTCTTACCTTGCTTCTTGCGTACTCGCCACTGCCAGAAAACGATTAAGGTGACGATGTGGCCCACAGCCACCAGGGCTGGGAACACATTTCCAGGGGGGCTTGCCGGCATCGGGCCTGGTACAAAGTGGAGAGTCCCAGGCTCTGAAAGGTGGGAGGGTTGGGGAGGGTAGCGGTGGGGGGAGGTTGAAAGGTGA